>SMMQ01000280.1:333-12421 GCA_008271595.1 [Pythium] brassicae (nom. inval.) | reverse complement strand
AAGTCCCCGCGCGGCACCTCGAAGCGCAAGGGGCTGCTGGCTGCACCTGCGGAGACGGTCATGACGAGCGAGCGCTTCGGTCGCGAAGGTGGGTTGGCGTCGATTGGATCTCGCGATTTTTGATGTGCGTCACGTTGGGTTACATTCGTGTCACATTCATGAGATGTGCTCGCGCCACAATCTTTAGTTGCTGTACATTCGCGCCACATTCACGAATCTGGTTCGTTGTTTTACAAATCTTGGCCACCAGCTCCTCGTTCATCATCACCTTCAAGTGCCGGGTTGGTTCCTCTCGAGAATTTCGATGGCGAGCAGATCGGGCCTCGAGAGACGGTCGGTCGGCAGATATGACGCCTCTTGACATCGGTCGGCACCCGCGGGTGCTCGACGATCTCGCTCAACGCGATGAAAGCGTGCTGTTTGAGGTGGTGGTGGCGGCGGCGGCGGCGGCGGCGGTGCAAGCCAAGGTTTAGAGCGGCTGAGTTCGAGTGCCACGGCACGCCTGAGCAGCTTGAAGCTCGCGAGTTCAATGTGCGTTCGTTCGCCGCCCCGCCTTTTGGCGGACTCATGGACATCGGTGCTCGATTGGTCTCGGAGCTCTGTCGAATGTCGGCGTCACGACGCCAGTTTATACGAGCCTCGAAGTTCCGACTTGCGCGAAGAGCTTGCTTGCTGAAACGGTTCTTCGGTGTGTTACTCGCTGTGTACGTTCGGTGTTCGGCGAGGGCAATCAGTCAATCCAAGACACCGGCACGCCGACCCGGCCGCCTCCGCTATCAGTCGGCGTTCAAGCGCTTTTCAGCGCAAGTCAAACAAAGCGCGCTCTTGAAAGAAAGCGACCAGCGCCGACGCGGAGCCACAGTCAACCGACGCGGAGCCTTGAAAGCGCCCTTGAAAGAGATCAAGCGTGAACTACGATTTTTAACCTGGACCCGTTCGTCGCCTAATCTGCCACAGCGCACACGCAAGCAACACAGGAAGCTCGCAATGGAGCAGCAGAACCAGACCACCCTGAAGGGCGAACGAACTCTCGAGAGAGACTGAGGCAGCGCGCGCGCGCGCGCGCGAGAGAGAGAGAGAGAGAGAGAGAGAGAGAGAGCGAGAGACAGCGACTGGAGGAATGAAGGATGACGGCTGAGGACCCGCCACCGCCCACCAGAGCAGAATTCACTCTGGAATCGTCCGCCTCGAGACCACTTCGCGCGCTCTCTGCCTCCCGTCGTCACTCCCCGACTCGATCAATCCCTCCCTCCACCCAACCAGGATGGCCAAGTTCGCTGTGTACGCCGCCGCCGCGCTCTGCGCACTCGCGGGCTCCGCCCAGGCGCAGTCCCAGCCCGCGTGCGTCCCGCTCGACTTCACGACCAAGGCCGCGGACATCAAGGCGCTCAACTCGATCATCGACATTGCGAACAACTCGGGGCTTCTTGCCAAGCAGGTCCCGAACCCGATCACGGTCACGAACTCGGTCACGTCGGTGCTGCCGTTCTCGGCGCTCGGCTTCGACTTTGAGATCACGCCGATCATCAAGAACCTCGCGGTCTCGGGCGTGCAGACCGTCGTGCCCAAGCACCTCGAGGTCACGTCTGGCAACAGCGTGCGCATCGCCGCGGGCTTTGACGGCACGCTGGCCGCGGTCGCCGCGGTGCGGCTGCATATCAAGCAGCTCCACCGCAAGTGGTACCAGCCGTGTCTAACCGACATCCTGCACCCGTCAGCGTGCGAGCCGGCGAACGTGGACATCGACGCCGACCTCGCGGTCGTGAAGGGCGCGATGGACGTCAACACGCAGCTCAACCTCCGTGCGTGCCCCGTGGGCGTGCCCACGTCGGTCTGCAAGGATGTGACTGTGAGCGACATTTTGATCGCAGCGCTGCAGAACCAGCTCGACCCGCTGCTCGCGCGGCTCGTCAAGCGCTTCGCGAGCGCGTCCGCGCGCGACCTCAAGCTCGGCTGGGACTCGATCCGGAGCTTCCACGTGCGCGTAAACAACTCGGGCGCGCTCATCGACGCGCTGCTCAAGCAGCTCGCGGGCTTCTCGGTCGACGAGGTGAACAAGAAGGGCGACATTTACAACAAGCTCGTCAGCGCGCTCCAGTCCGTCTTCACGTCCGTGATCAACAACCAGCTCGCGGCCTCGGGCTCGCTCGGCAAGGCGTTCGGCAACACGTGCTACGACGCGTAGAGGAGCAGCGGCCCTCGTCCCTCCTCCATAGTCAGTCGTATACTGTAGTGATGTTCACCCACCACCACTGGGGCCCGTATTCCATCAAGCCACGTTCGCTTGGCCGCCAAGCTTCCAAGCTCTCTCTCGATCTCTCTCTTGCGGTGCACTCTACAGACTCGAGCCACCCACCAAGCGCGTGGCTTCGCCGCCCGCGGCGTTCGCGCGCGCGTGGTGCGCCGCCCGCAGCGCGGGGCTGAACGCCCACACGAGGCCAAGCAGTAGTCCCTGCGCGTAGAAGCAGAGCTCGTTCACGTACAGCCACGCCGACGTGGCTGGGAAGACGCTGAACGCCTGGAGGAAGCCGACGACGGTCGGCAGCGTGAACGCCGCGAGCGTCACCATGACGCTCAGCAGCAGGTGGCGGATGTTCCGGCGCTCGCTCTCCGACGGCTCGCGGCCGCCATGCCCGTTCCCGGGCCCGTGCGTGAGCCGCGCGGTCTTGGTCGTGCGCGCAATGTGCACGGCCGTGCACGAGAGGAAGAGCGTGGCCGCCATGGGGAAGTAGAAGAGGAACATGCGCACCCACTCCGGACTGTGGCCGACAAAGCAGACGCGGCACGGGCCGAACGCGTCTGGGAGGAAGCCGATGACGCCCGTGACGAGCGCGAACAGCCCGCAAAAGCCCGCGCTCGTCCACGTGAGCGCGTAGTACACGCCCGTGTAGTCGGCCGCCCCAGTCGTCGAGAGCGCGAGCGCGCCGCGCACTGCGCGCACAAGCTCGAGCGCGAGGCTCGCGCTCAGCAGCACGACCGCCGAGCCACAAAACTGCTGTGCGCCCATGAGCAGCGCGCAGAACGCGCCGTTCGCTTCCTGTAGCTGCAGCTGCGCGGCCGCGGACGCGCTCGACGCCGACGCTGCGCGGAACACGACGCCCGCGAGCCACACGGACGCGCTGTACGCTGCGTTGCAGACTGCGAGCCAGTAGAAGAGCGCGAGAGACGCGCGCTGCTTGCGCTCGCGGCGCAGCGCCGGGTAGTGCCAGAACGAGCCGACGACGAACGCTGCGCCGACAAGCGAGAGCCCCGAGACGAAGAGCACGAGCACCGAGTGCGCGTCCATGTCGTACAGGTCGAAGCTGTTCGCGAAGAACGGCGAGCGCGGGCCGTCGAGGCCGTCGTTTCGGCTCCGGAGCAGCGGCCCCACGCTGTCGCTGCTCGGTGTGTCGACCCCGCAGAGCGGCGACTGGCGGGGACACGCAAAGCCGACCTGCTTGCGCTTGACGTCGTAAAGCGAGTAGAACTTCTTCATGAACACGTCGCCGAGCACCCACATGTCCTGGCCGCTCGGCTGCACGAGCACGATGCACGTGAGCCCGACGCAGAGCGTGTAGTCCGCGCCCTCGAGCACGTAAAAGTGCGCGCCGCCGACGCCGATCCGGAGCGGCGGGAAGTCCGTCGGCGCGCACAGGAAGCACTGGAAGCCGTACTCGACAAAGCCGCAGTAGCAGCCCGCGTCCTGCGCGGCGGTCGCGACGTCGTAGAGAAAGTCCAGGTACAGCTCGCTCGGGATCCCGATCAGCGACGTGCCCGAGTCCACGAACGCCACGCAGCCGTGCGGGCACAGGCTCGGGTTCGGGTTCTGGCCCGCGCTGCTGCTGCTACCGACCGTCACGCTGTGCAGCTGCACGCGCCAGAACGTCCAGAGCCCAAACTGCGGCAGCACCTTCGTGAGCTGCCACTCGGCGTCGTGCGCCTGCATGAATGCCTCGTCAAAGCCGCCGAGGTGGAGCTCCGAGCCGTTCGCGTTCGGCTCGGGGCTCAGATAGAACGCAAACACGGGCTCGAGCGCCGGGTACTGCGCGAGCAGCGCGAAGAAGAGTGGCGGATCCGAGAACGTTGCGAGCCCGTCGAACGCGAGCCCGAGCAGCCCGTCAGCCTGCATCTTGGCCATCGACTCCTCCTCGACGCTCACGACGCCCACGGTCGCGTCCGGCACCGCGAACTGCGCGAGCCGGACCGTGTCGTGGCCAAAGCGGCCGCTCACCTTGCCGCTGCCGTACTGCACAGCAAAGCGCCCGTCTTTCTCGCTGCGGAACGAGCTCGACTGCGCGCTGTCGAAGCGCTCGGCGCCCGCGCAGTCGGTGCACGTGCCACCGGGCACCCACAGGTCGGACGAGCCCGTGTCAAAGCACACGACGATCTCCTGCGGCGGGCTGCCGATTGCTACGGGCCCGTAGAACTGGAACTCCATGTAGTTCACGAGCGGCACGTGGCCCGCGGCCGCCAGCTGCTGCACGTTCAGCAGCCACTGCGCGGGCGCGCGCGCATCCCAGCGCGCCCGCGGCGTGGCGTTCATCACGCGCTCGACGCTCAGCGCCGCAGTCAGCGGCGACGGCTGCGCGCGGTGCGTGCTGCGCGAGTGCACGCGGCGCAGGTCGCTGGTGTTGCGGTTTGTTGCTCGCGCGACCAGCGGAACGCGCAGCGGCGCCGGCTTCGCATCCGCGACGGCGACTGCGACTGCGAGCGCCAGCAGCAGCAGCAGCGAGAGGAGGCGCATGGCGTTCGGTGGCCGAGCGAGACGAGTGGCGATCGATCGGCTGCACGTGCGGTCGAGGTCGCGAATGCGAGATTGGAGGCGACCAAAAAGGTGGGAAGCGGGAATGATGGTAATCTCATTTGAGCTCGTGACTTGGCGGTTGTATGGTGTCGATCGGTGGATCTTTGTCGGGTGACGCGTGAGATTCCCTGATGGATCTTGACAACTGTATGCATTCGTGCGATTTTGCAAAAGTACGACTTGATGGCTTTCAAAATTAGTGCTGCCTTCCGGGTCCGGATGCCTTCCTTCCTTCAGTACACTGACAACGACCGCTCTGCATGACTCGGTGGGGTTCCTCCTGTCGCTGCCCCTCAGTCCGTATTGAGTGAGCCGACGGCGCCGTAGAAGTCCCAAAAATCGTCGTCCAGCAGCTCAATGTGCTCGGTCACGTCGCCGAGCACGCCGTCCTGCTGGCAGAACAGATTGTCCTCCACGACGTAGTCGATGTGGTCGCGGTGGCGCACGGGCAGGTGGCCGCAGCCCGGGCGGTGCGGCTCGCTCGCGGGGCACCGCGTCGGCTTGGCCGCGTGGTCGTCGCCGCCGCTGATGCTGCGCACGCTGTCCTGGCACACCAAGTGGTTCTTCACGACGTAGTCCCGGTGGTTCCCGTGCACGATCGACAGGTGGCCGCACGACGGCGTGTGCTTGGCGTAGTCCTTCAGCAACGCGTCGTCGATCGGACACGACGTCGACGCCGAGCGCGGCCGCGCCGCTCCCATCGGACTACCGGACCCCAATGGCGCTGGGAACGCGATCGCATGCATGGACTGCTGAGTTTCTCCCGCAGTGCTGATCCCGAGCGCTGCGAACTGCTGTTTCATGCCCGTGTCGACAGCTGCGGCGACTGCGGCGCCTGGTTGTGGTGCCAAGAACGGTTTCAGGTCGAACGCCTCGTGTGGCGACAGGAAGAAGCTGTCGTCCAGCGCGTCGATGGACGTGAACGCCGCAAAGCACGCGGGCGGCGAGTGAATGTGATCCTGCGTGCACGTGAGCTGGTACCGCGTCACTGGTGCTGCGGCGCCAGCTGATGATGACGACGCGGAGGCGGGTGGCGAGGTCTCTGTCGCCGGCTCGTCGTCGGTCGGCGGGGCGGCTCCGGACCAACACTCGCAGTCGTCGCGGGACGGCGACGCGAGCTTGCGCCGCTTCTGGCACTCGCTGCTGTGGTTGTCGTGCATGCGCTGGTGCTTCTGCAGGTCGAACTTGCGCGCAAAGTGGCGGCCGCAGTCCGGGTACAGACACGCAAAGGGCTTTGTGCCTCTGCATCGCATCCCAAGCAGACGAGAGAGAGAAGATACAGAGCGAGGCGTCAGTCAACACGAACAGACGCAAGCAAGCAGCGGGATACGAGCCACGCCACTTACACGTGCGTGCGCTCGTGGCTGAGCAGGTCCGAGCGCCGCGCGAAGCTCCTGTCGCACTCGGGCGCGAACTTGCACGTGTAGGGCTTCTCGCCCGTGTGCACGCGGTGGTGCACCTCCATGTCGGCCTTGCGCAGGAAGCCCTTGCCGCAGAACGCGCAGCGGAACTGCTTGGCGCCGTCGTGGATGTTCTGGTGGCGCTTGAGGTTGCCCTTGAGCTGGAACTCCCGGCCGCAGCCCGGGAACGCGCACCGGAACATTTTTTTCGCGGCCGAGTCCGACGAGTCCCCTTCCGGCTGCGACGGGGACGACGACGCGCTTTCGGCCGTTCGCGGCGTCCCTCGCGCGTCGTCGTCGTCGTCGTCTCTCAGGCGCTTGGGACTCGGCGTCCTATGGGGTGTGACCGCCGAGTTCTCCGACGGCGACCTGGAGATGCCCCGTGCCATGCGTGCTGTTGCGAGGCTCTTTGCTCGTGCTCGTCTCGACAGTTCGCAGGTGTGGTGGAGATCCACCGCATGCCGGGCGTGACAGGCGCGAATGCTGGAACCAGTTGCGCCGCCGTCGGACAAATTTGACGGACAAATGCCCAGCGCTTCTCTCTGTATAAGGGAGAATATAGAGAAAGTGATCTCCAGATAGAGAGATGTTGATGTAGATTCGTGTATTGTATACTATGAGTCGATTTTGATGATTCCATTGTGTGACGCACATCAAAAATCGCGAGATTATCCAATCGACACTAACCCACCTTCGCGACCGAAGCGCTCGCTCGTCATGACCGTCTCCGCAGGTGCAGCCAGCAGCCCCTTGCGCTTCGAGGTGCCGCGCGGGGACTTTGGCGCGTTCCTGCAGGGCTTCTGGAAGCGCAACCTCGAGTGGCGCAGCTTCGGCGGCGCCTTCCAGCACCTGCGCGCCACCAACAACGTCGTGCTCATCGAGGAGGACGTCGACGCGGCGCACCAGCCGAACACGCGGTGCGTTTTCTATTGTGTGTTGCGTGTGTATGTGTGTGCGTGTATGCGGTGTGTGTGTTTTGTTGCGGTTGCTGCGTGCTTTTAAAGTACGTAGTGTGGGGTTTCTGTGTGTGCGGAAGTGAATGCATGATCGAGTTGGAGGTGAAGTGTCGATTCTGTCTGTTAGTCGCCTCAATGCTCGAGCATCGTGGACTGGTGCGCTGGTGCTGACAGATGCGTGTGCTCTCGTGTTGCTCACATGGGCTTTCTGGCGCACTTGCACTGCTGTGTGCGTGGGCGTTTGTGTGCTTGTCGACAGGTTCCTCAAGTGGTCGTTCGGACGCACGCATAAGCGGCAGGATCTCGTCAGCGCCTACACGATCCAGGTATGTGTGTATACGTAACGTGTGTGGGTCGATGGTTTGTGTAAAGCAGCTCCTGTGTTCGTGTTGTGTGATCTGGTCGTTGCTCTTGCTGCTCTGAACTCGCGTCTCATGTGTGCTGACGTACTCGGATCCTCTGTTCGGTTGCTGCTGCTATGACTGCTGCTGCAATGGGCTCGTGCTTACGTCCCTTCGTTGCAGTTCATCCCAGACGAACAGGGCACGTTCATGGAGTGGAGCTTCGAGGGCGTGACGTGCCACGGCGTGTTCAAACCCGAGGCGAGCGTGGCGATCTTCAACTTTTGCCTGCAAGAGTCCATGGTGACGATCACGTACCGCATCCTCGACGCAAACAGTGCGTCTGTGTGTGTGAGTGGTTAAGGTCCGAGTGTGCATGCGAGTGAGTGAGAGTGTCTGTGGTGACACGGACGCCTTTGTGCTGCATGCTGCCGTGTACAGCGATGGCGGTGTGCATCGTGGACGTCGACAGCGAGCACACGCCGACGATCCAGTACGGCAACATGTACGTCCGCTGTTGCGTGTGCTGCTGCAGTAAGAAGAAGAAGCAAGAGGAGGCACTGGTTGTCTATCAGACAGATAGACGGCAGTGGCGTCTGTGCGCTTGCTCTTGCATCGGTGCTGCTAGAGGACGCAGTTTTGGCGTCGCGTCGGCGTCGTCCATCGTCTCGCACTCTCACACACTCTTACTGTGTCGTTTGGCGCGTGCTTTGCGTTGCTCTCGTGCCTCTCGTATCAGGTACCGCATTAATCCGTCCAAGTACGACAAGGACGCGCACGAGTGAGGGAGTGTGCGAGCGATTCGGTTCGCCGACGGAGAGCGCACAGTGTCAGTGTCGTCGTGCGCGTAGCGTAGCGTTTTGTCAGGTGCTGTGCGCGTGTTTAGTATCAAGAAAGACGCAAACGTTGTCTGATGTCACGAGATGGCACTCGGTGGTGAGAAGGGAGAGTGCTCCAATTCTTCTGTTTGGCATCGATGGCAGTGATACTGCACACAAGCGTACTTGGCGGTCGCCTCACATGGGTGGCAGGAGTTCCCCAACCAGAACGCACTCGATTCCAGTCGTTTGGTTTGAGCTTCGCTTGCATCCTATCATGCGCGCGACGATGACTTGTCCTGTGATCGCGCGTTGCTCGTCCAGCACTTGAGACGGTCGCTCAGCGATCACGGCGCGTTGCTGTACCCGAAGAGTAATCGCTGCCACAGGGATGCCAGCAGCGCCGCACAGAAGGCGTTCCCGGGACTACAGTACCGCCAAGCACTATGCGTCGGGGAAACTGTCACGAGCGCATTCCACCCCGGAAGGAACTGAAGTGCCTCTGGGTGGCCCCACCATCGGGAGGCAGGATCCAATGGTTGGTCTCCATGCTGAGCGTGAACCTCAGTGTGCCTGTCGCCTGGGCGTTTGGTTGGTCAGGAGCGAGCACGTGTGCGTCTGGCTGTCTATGCGTGGACGAACGAGCGTCATGCCTCCTAGTGTCATGCTTACGGAGCCCTGCGACAGCAGCCATGTCGATGTATCCCTGGGTGCTCGCTCGAGACTGACTTTCCGCCATGGACGGGCCGCTTCGATCAAGTCGGGTGAATCGAGATCTTTCATAGCGGAGCGGTGACAGCGCGGCGGCGACCACCAGCGTTGTCCTGCTGGCATTCGCCTCGCCTCCTGGCAGCTTCACTGCTGACATCCTGTCTGGTTGGTGCTCAGGCGTCCCAGTCCGTAAAAACGAGCTCAATCTTTAGTTCCGAACGCTTGTATCGTTTTCCAGTGCGGTTGGCGCGCTTGTGTGTTGTTGATGTCCCTGAACCGGACTCGCAGCAACCCGCACGCTGTGAATTGCTGCGAGCACCCCGCATGACTGGTGAGTTCTGTCCTCGGCACCAGCTTGACCATGTCGGAAGTCGAGGGTTGTTTCGCGAAGGTTGCACGAAGCGGTCTTTCCTCGTGGTCAAAATCGAAGCAATGTTGGTTTCTGATTATAGACCTCTCCATATTAGAAATCATTGTAGTCTTTGTAGTATAGAAACTGTTCTTTTCTGTTGATGAAAAATATTTTCATCAACTTAGAAACACTGTTTAGCTTGATAGTCTGCCACAACACGCATCTAAACGTTCTTGGTCATAATATCTACAAACACGATCCGGCCAGAGACATCAGGTCGTCACCTCGTGCACTTGAAAAAAAGCCCGAAAACGTCCCACTCCGCTCTCCACTCGACCGACCGGAATCACGACTCAATCACTTCGGCCGGCTGGTTGGTCCGGAGTCCTCGAAGCGAGCGAGGCTCTCACGACACACACAACGCCTCGGGTAAATGCTCCAGACCGAGCTCTCTCCTTCTCTCCTTCTCTGGAAGCTTCGACACCGCCGTCGAGATCACCGAGTGGTGGTGGCGAGGACACCTCGGGCTTAACAAGGAGACCTCGTCTCGAAGTCGAAGTCGAAGAAGCTCGGGCGCGGCTGTTGCATGTTGCACCCGGTCGCGGGAACCTGGCCACCAATTTCAAGGAGGAGAGCCGCGGCGCCACCCTCGTCATCAGAGAGGATAGAAAGGCTCACGACCTTGACTCGTTTGAGTCGCGGCGTCGACGACACCGGTCTCGCCCCACTACAACCCGTGTGCCGCCGCCAACCGCCCGAGAAGAGCTCACTATCCAAGTTCCTCGCTCGCGCGCACGTCGGATCAGCCACCAAGTCCCCCACCTCCCAGGACTCACCCTTCAAGATGGCCAAGCTCTTCGCGTACCTCGCCGCCGCGGTCTGCGCGCTCGCCGGCGTCGCTTCGGCGCAGAATGCAACCCGCCCGCCGTGTGTGCCCGTGAACTTTGGGGCCAAGGCGGCCGACATCAAGGCCCTCAACGGCGTGATCGACATCGCGATCAACTCGGGGCTGCTCGCGAAGATGCTCCCGGAGCCGATCTCGGTCAACAACTCGGCCGTGTCCGTGATCCCGTTCAAGGTGCTCAACCTGAACTTCGAGCTCACGCCGACGATCAAGGACCTCAAGGTCGGCGGCATCTCGAAGATCGTGCCCAAGCACCTGAACGTGTCGTCGAACAGCAGCCTCACGATCGCGGCCGACTTCAACGGCACGCTGTCGCTCAAGGCGAACTTCTCGATCTCGATCCAGCAGCTCGACCTCAAGTGGTACTCGATCTGCTGGACCGACGCGATCCACAAGCCGTTCACGTGCCCGCCGGCCGTGATCGACGTCGAGGTGGACATTGCGATCAACAAGCCGACGCTCGCCGCGGACGTGCTGCTCAACCTCGTGGGCTGCACCCCGGGCACGCCGACGAAGGTCTGCAAGGACGTGACGGTCAGCGACATCCTGATCGCCGCGCTGCAGTCCAAGTTCGAGCCGCTGCTCGTGCGCCTGCTCAAGCGCTTCTCGAGCGCGTCGCTCAACTCGATCGCGCTCGACTTTGAGTCGATCTCGAAGCTCGACATCAACATCGGCAAGGACGGCACGCTTGTGAACGCGCTGCTCGATCAGCTCCTCAACTTCTCGGTCACGGAGGTGAACAAGAAGGGTGACATCTACAAGGTCGTGCTCGACGTGGTGCAGAAGGTCGCCAAGTCGCTCGTGAACAAGCTGCTGAGCGACGAGCTCGCGCCGCAGTTCGGCAACACGTGCTACGACGCGTAAGTGTAGTGTTGCGCGCTGCGTCTGGCAGAAGTGTGTGCTACCCAATGTGTGTGAGTGGCCAGTGGCTTCTGCTCGGCGGACGCTGTTGGTTGTGGACCGACCGTGCGCTCGTTTGCGAAGACCCGCTGCTTCTCTTTAATGACACACGCGTTGTTGTTTCGTTCCTTTGTGTGTGATCGATCCTCTTTCATCTACAACAAGTACTAGTACTGTAGTATAGTTCCTGGTGTTCTGCCGCGGCCTCTCTTCCACCCCTTGTACACGAGTCCCTGTGGCGTCACGCCGGTCTCAGTAGCCACTTGTGCATCCGACCCGCGCGGCAGTGGGTTCGCCACGGTGTTTGGGAACCCTCGGGCGGCAGGTGTGTGCACCGGTCTGTGCTCGTCGTCGGTCCGTGCGTTGACGTCCGCGCGTCGTGCGAGCAGCATCTCGATGTTGCCCGTGCGCGTGTCCTCTGGGGCGTCGTCGTGTAGCAGCGCCCGCGCCGCGCCGCGCCGTCCTTGGCGTTCGCGTCCGACCCGAACTCGAGCTGCCGCTTCACGCTGTCGGCGGCGCTGTGCCGAACGACGACGTGCAGCGGGGTCAATCGGAAGCGGTTGACAACGTCCACACTTGCGCCGTCCGCCAACAGGACGCGCATGAGACGGTCGTGCCGACTTCGGCGGCGAAGATCAGTCGTCCAAGTCTTCGAAATAGTAGTTTTTGGTTCGACAGAGATGTCGGCATTCAGAAGCGAACGAGAAGTATTTTCTTTTGGTTGTGATATATTAAATAAAGCATTTTTTGCTAATTGGACATTCGATAATGCAGTCGGTTCAGAACAACACGTACCAATGCATTAAATGCAGCTTATCGATTCTAACATAGAAATTTTCGAAGTTGGAATCGATAAGCTGCAAGAGCAAGATAAGCCAACGTTTGACAACCCAACTGTGGAACTTCACGGGTAAACCTTCAGT
>SMMQ01000273.1:6941-23719 GCA_008271595.1 [Pythium] brassicae (nom. inval.) | reverse complement strand
GGGGGGGGGGGGGGGGGGGGGGGGGGGGGGGGGGTGAGTGACGACGACGACGACCTGTGCGGACAGCGGAAGCGCGAGTGGCGTCTCAGGCCGCGTGAGTTTTCGTACGTGTTTACGCCGTCGGAGCCCAAGTGACAATCAAAATCTCAGGGAGTTGACCAGGTGGGAGGGAGTCCAGTATGGGAGTGAGCACTGGGAGCCGGTCTTCTTTCTGTACTGAGAGCCTGTGGCGGAGGCGTGAGTGATGACGCCGGCCTCCGACGATCCCCAGAGGCACAACTTTCTACAGCTTGGCCGGCGCCTCCGCCGCAAGCGCCAAGGCGGAGACGAGTCCGTCGTGGGAGCGCTCTGGGAACAGCGGCATGCGGCGCTTAAAGGCGTCGATGTCGCGGATGAACGCGGGCGAGCGAGGCGCCACACCCGCCGCTTGCTGATCGCCCAGCTGCAGCGCAGCCGTGAGCCCCGTCACAGCGCTTGCTGCGGTCGTCGCCTCGAGCTCGAGCTCGGGGAGCGGGTGCGCGGCGCCGTAGAGCCGCACGCTGAGCTTGCTGCGCTGGGGCCCGCCGGGCGCAAGGTACGCGTCGTAGAACGCGAGCAGGTCGCTCGGCTGCAGCGCCGCGACGAGCGCCGCGACGCGCTGCCGGCGGTCGAACACGTACGTCTCGTTCGCGATCTCGCGCCAGCAGCGCGCCGCCTCCTCGGACTCGCGCTTCGGCTTCTCCTCGAGCGCCTTGACGACCGCGGTTACCTGCGTGGCCCACGCCGCGCGGGGCAGCGCCGCGAGCGCGTCCCGCAAGCCGCCGACAAACACCTCGACGCGCTGGTCGAGCAGCGCCGGGTCCGCGACGCTCGACTGGACGAGCACGCGAAAGTACGCGACGCCCTCGAAGCGCACGACGCCCGAGAACACGAGGTACCCGAGCTGCTCCTGCGTGCGCAGCTGGTGGAAGCACGGCTCGCGCACCACATGCGCAAAGAGCTCGAGCCGCGCGCGCAGCGCCATCGACGCGTCCGCCGCCGCCGCCTCTGACACCTGGAAGAGCGCGCAGAGCGCCGAGTTGCGGTTCTCGGCGTGCCACCCGCGGCGCGCAAGCACGTACGCGGCGCCGGCGGCGAGCTGCACGATGCGGGGCTTCCGCACCTGGCTCGGCAGCAGCGGCAGGCTGCCGCGGACGCTGCCGGTGCCGAGCCCGAACGCTGCGAGCACGCTCCGGTGGGCCTCGCGCGCGGCGTCCGGGGTCAGGTTCCCGTACGCAAAGCCCTCGACAAAGAGCTGCTGGAAGAGCTGGTGCTGCGCAAACGCCGCGAGGTCGCGCGCTGTGAGCTGCGCGGCGGCCGCCGCCTTGTCCTCGACGCTCCACTTGGCGGCCTCGAGCAGCAGGCTCGCGCTGTACACTGCGTGCTGGTACGGCTCCTCGCGAAAGAAGTTGGCGTACAGCCGCTGCGTGCGGTCCTGCACGCGCGCAAAGACCGCGTCCTGGAGCGCGGCCCCCGGGCGCGCTAGCCGCACAAGCGCGCGCAGCACGTGCGCGAGCAGCGCCGGCAGCTTGTGCGAGAAGCCGCCGACGCTCAGCTCGAGCGCGCGCGCGCCGACCGAGACGTCGTAGTGCACGCCCGCGAGCTCGGCGTCGTACGCGAGCTCCGTGAGCTCGTCCTTGAGGTAGCGCACAAAGAGGCCCGCGAGCACCGCGTGGTGCGGCGACAGCGCGAGCGCCGGCGCGTAGAGCAGGAACGACAGCGACGCCTTCGGCTTGCGGAACTGCGTGTCCGCCTTGAACCAGAGCCGCCCGAGCGCGTCGCTACCGAGCAGCGCCGGCGCCACGTCGGCGGGCGCCCCAGCGACGGGCGACACGGCCGGCGGCGTCACGATCGCAAAGTCGCTGCAGATGAACTCGTTCCGGGGCGGCAGCTGCAGCGCGCGGTTGCCCTTCACGTTCGCCCAGCGCGCGAGCAGGGCGTCCGGGAGCGGCGCGTCCGTGTACGGCGTGCCGTACCAGCGCTCCTCGGCCTGCGTCGTGCCGGCGAACGCCCGGCTCACGACTGTGAGCCGCATGCGCGCGGGCGTGAGCGCGTCGAGGATCTCCTGCACCTTGCCGGCGTCGTAGCCGTAGAGCACGTGGGCGCCCGAGACGATGTACTTGGTCGGGTACCGGTGCATCGCGCCCGCGAGCGCGCTCGTGTAGCTCATCGGGCTCTCCTTGCTCTTGAAGCGGAAGGCCACGAGCGACAGCGCCTGTGCCTCCTCAAAGATCCAGCGCGGGAGCGGGGCCTTGCCCCGCAGCAAGCGCACGTACTGGTACACGGCCGTGACGACGTCGTCGGCGTGCGCAATGCCGGCGTCGGTCGCGTCCACTGTGACCGAGAAGAGGCTCCAGTCCTCGTGGTCGCGCGTGAGCCCCGCCGAGAGCCCGTTCGCCCACTCCTGCGCCTTGAGGAAGCTCAGGAGCGAGCCCCGGCCCTCGTGCCCGAGCAGGTGCGACAGCACCTTGCTCGGCTTGGCCAGGAACTCATAGTGGAGCGGCGGCAGCGGCCACGCGAGCGCGATCGAGCGCACGTCCTTGACCGGCGCCACGTGCACGCGCCGCGCGAGCCGCGGGCCGTCGAACGGCACGGCGCCGCCGAACGTCGGGAAGCTCCGGCCCGAGGAGCGCACCGCGGCGAAGCGCTCGGTGGCCCAGCGCGCGAGCGTCGCGAGGTCCTCCTTGCCGTACACCACGAGCTTCATGATGCTCGCCGAGTAGTGCGCCGCGTGGAAGTCGAGCAGCGCCTGGCGCACGTCGAGGCCCCGCGCCTTGGGCCCGTGCCCGAGCGTCGCGAGGTTGCCCGTGCCAAACTTATGGAACGGGTGCGCCGGGCTCGCGAGGCTCTTCTCGAGCTGGTAGAGCCGCCGGTGGTCGTTCTGCAGGTTCTTGGCGTTCTCCGAGTCCACCGCGTGCATCTCGCGCTCCGTCGCGCCCGGCGTGAAGAGCGGCGCGACGAAGAACTGCGCGAAGCGGTCGAGCGCCTCCTCGAGGTGCTCGGCGAGCACGTCAAAGTAGTAGTTCGTATGCATCGCCGACGTGGACGCGTTGCTGCGCCCGCTGTGCGCGCTCAGGAACGCCTTGTAGCTGTTCTCGTCCGGGTACTTGGCCGTGCCGAGGAAGAGCATGTGCTCGAGAAAGTGCGCGAGCCCCGGGAGCTCGGCCGGGTCGCTCTGGTGCCCCACGTGCACGTCCAGCGCGGCCGACGCCTTCTCCGTCTTCGGATCCGAGATCAGCAGCACCTGCAGCGCGTTCGGCAGCTCCAGGCACTCGTAGCGCCGCTCGTCGAGCGCCGACACATCCAGGCCGCCGACGACGGCCACCGAGTCCATCGCGGAGCAGCTCACTTGCCACGAGAGTCCTGCGTGGCGCGAGTTGCAAAATGATTTGTCCGCTTTTGGTCAAAAATCCTCCCTTGTTTCAGAGTCTCGAGACCAGGATCTCGCGAGCGTGTACAGTAGTTCCTCGACTGAGCGTGTGCTCTCATACAACGAGGGTGTCAGCCCTTGGGCCTTTGACGCTGTGCACGAGTTGGTGTGGAGGATACATACACACAGACAACAGGCTTGCTGGCAACAGGACGGCAGCCTCTGATCACCATAGCACTGCGCAAGACCACGGATTCCTCCAGGTGTGAGTCACGCGAAACACCGAGCGAGATGGGCCACGAAGACAGGAGACAGCAGCTCCGCCACAAGAAGGCAACTGCCAACTGATCCATGCATCAACAACATGAAAGCCTTCGAGTGTACGGGCGGAACCAACTGTCTCGTGCTGATAGAAACTCAAGCAACCAGAGAGAGAGAGAGAGAGAGTCCTCCCGCGTCGAGCGAGGCTCGGGTGGCTGCTTGCTTGGCGTACTTAATGAGACACGACCACCGGAGGCACGTAGCTGCCGGGCGTCGCGATCGACTGCGCCGCCTGCGCCACGAACTGCGGGTTCTGCTGCGCCTGCTGGAACATGTACGCGCCAGCCTTCGCCGCGTAGTCCTGGTTCTGAGACAGCAGCTGCGCGGTCTCCTACAGCAAGCAAGTAAAGGTCGCAATACACAACACAACACTTCAATGACCACCACTGAACAGCATCCGTAACAACAGACGCGACGCCACCCAGTGGCGAGACAGACACCAAGCCAGACAGCCAGCACACACTACGAGCACGCAAGCAACCCAGCGAGACAACACACACCAACCTCCGAGGCGCCCGTGTACGTCGCAGTCGGGTCCATCGTGGACGAGAGGTGGCCGTTCTTGAACTCTGGGTGAAAGTTGATGATCAGCAGCTCAAAGATCGCGTTCGCGCACATGAGGATGCCGACAAACTTGGAGAACGAGCCGTTCATGCCAAAGTTCATAAAGCCGACGCTGCGGGGAGACAAGACACACAGAGAGAGAGAGAGAAAGGAGAGACGCAGACCCACCAGAGTCCCAGAGTGAGCGACCTCGAAATCCCCCACTTCGGACCACACACACAAGACAGACACCCGGTACGTACAAGAAGAGGAACGCCGCGCGGCCGCGGTACGTGAAGAGGAACCCAAAGTACTGGCGGATCGTCGGCTCCATGGACGCAAAGCGGCACTCGAACGCCAGCAGGAGCAGCGCGAAGATGCTGTTGTCGGAACGTTCCCCACACGCACGCATCCAGACAGAGCCCCACGTCAGTGCGTCGCTACGCTTCAAGGCGTCCTCCCCGCCATCGCAACAGCCTGGCGATGAGAACGCTGATGAGAGAGACGCACATGGCGTAGACCGAGATGAGGAAGCTCGTGACGTCGAGCACGACGAGGTCAAAGATGCCGGAGAAGCCCGCGAACGCCTGCATGATCGCCAGCACGACGTTCACGTAGCGCAGTGTCTTGATGAGCGTCTGCGCCTCCCAGCGCCGCACTCTGTCGTTTGTAGCAAGTTTAACAGCCATCCGTAAGCTCGAGGCGTGCGTGCTGGCGACGACACCAGCGGATCGTTCGTCCGGCGGTGCCTGCGAACAGCTTTAGTATCGTAGCAATGTATCTTTTCCCCTGTCGTACCTGTCGACATACGACTGTGCGTCCTGCGTCATACTCATGGTGCTACTGGTGCTGCGGGCGGGGTCCGAGGGCGAGTTCGCGAGTGATGAACCGGACGGGTTCAGCGGCTCCGTCAGCTGCGGGTCGACGGCGGCGGCGCTGCGCATGCTGGGTTTTGTTTGGCTCTGGTTTTCGGGACTGGTGGGAGAAGAAGGGGGGATCCATGAATAAATGAGAAGCACTTCAAGTAGGGAATAAAGTATGACAACAGTAGAATAGCACTATACAAGAGTGTAGACATACTATCTGATCTTGAAAATATTTTATGTAGAACTTGCTCTGATGATGATGGGGCGGAAACTTGGGTTCGGAAAAAAGAAGCGTTTAACATAGATACCCTTGAAATCTGATCGTATCTGCGACGTGTGAGCATCTCACCAACTAGAAATGTATACCTCTCAGAACTTAATCTGTATTTAACCTCACATTGCTCACTTCATGTTCACAGGGAGCAACATTGTGATCCCTTTCTGGCCGCCAAGCCCATGTCGGAACAACCTCAACTTTGTTGCACACGAAACCCCGCTGCTCGTCGTCTAGCACGGAGCAGTCGGTATCCATTGACCTCTCGATCATGCACACTGTTCAGACACGCATACACCGCTCTCGTTCTTGCTCTCTTGCTCTCTCGCCTGCCTCCTCGCGCTGTCCACCACCACCACCACCACCACCAACTCGACTCGACTGGAAGCCGCTGCTCCTCTGGACGATCCAAAACTCTCTCTCTCTCTCTCTCTCTCTCTCTCTCTCCACCACCCTCTCCTCCCTCTGCTCGCCACCCGCTCGCCTCTACTTGTGGCTCTTGGAGATCACGCGCGTCGCCCGGTACGTAAAGTCGTCGAGGTACTCGCGCTCGCGGTCGACCGAGTCGAGCATGCGCCACTCGGGCGTGTCCACCGGCACCTGATTGATGAACTCGTTGTCCACGTACTTGACGTCTGCGTCGTCGATCACGTCCGGGACCCATTCGGGCTGCACGTGCTTGCGCTGCAGCGCGTCCCAGTCCACACCGTCGAAGAACGCGTGGTTCATGATCGAGTACGGCACGGTCTCGTTCGCGCCGAGGCGCTTCTGCGGGTCGCGCTCGATCAGCCCCGCGAGCAGCGCCTGCGCGGCCTCAGGGAGCTCGGGCGGGATGTAGAGGTACCCTTCCTTGATGTTCCGGTACATGATCGCCTTGTTCTCGTCTTTGAACGGCGTGCGGCCGACAAACATCTCAAAGATCAAAATCCCGAGGCTCCACCAGTCGCACGACCGGTCGTACTCGGCGCCGCCGTCCTTGGCCTTGGCGTCCGCCGCTGCGAGCACCTCGGGCGAGATGTATTCGGGCGAGCCCGCGAGCGAGTGCGCCTTCGAGTCGCTCTTGCGCGCGTACGTCGAGAGCCCAAAGTCCACGAGCACGACGTGCCCGTCCTTCGCGATGAGCACGTTCTCCGGCTTGAGGTCGCGATAAATAATGTCGACACTGTGCAGGTGCGCGAGGCCCGCGACGAGCTCTGCCGCGTACATCTGGATCCGGCTTGGCGTGAGCTTGAGCTCGCCGCTCTGGCTCAGCGTCAGGTGGTGGCGCATGTCGCCGCCGTTGTAAAAGTCCATGCCCATGTAGATCTTGTCCTCGTTCTGGAACGCGAACAACAGCGACGCCACGAACGGGTGGTGCACGTCGCGCAGCATGTCGCGCTCGATCTTGGCGTTCCGGCGCTGGTTCTCGTCCATCCCGATCTTGCTGATGATCTTGATCGCGTAGATCCGGCCGTCCTGCCCGCGGGCCGACAGCACGCGGCCGTACGTGCCGGTGCCGAGCACCTTGAGGAGCTCAAAGTCCTCGATCTTGAGCGTCGACTTGGACTTGCCGCGCGCCTCGAGCTGCTGCTGCTGCTGTTGTTGCTGCTGCTGGTGCTGGTGCAGCCCGGCTTCGTCCTCGTTGCCCACGGACGCCGAGACCATCGATCGCGAGAGCGGGTCGTCCTCCTCGTCGTCGACTTCCTCGACCTGTCCCGACAGCACCATGCTCACCTGGCGCTGGGACTCGCTCTGCTGCCCCGGGTCGAGGTGGTTCACGTTGAACCGGTAGTACTTCCACGTGCTGTTCGCGAACCGGCGCTCGCCGCCCACGTGGTGCAGGATCCCGTTCCGGATCAGGCACGTCCCGAGGTTCAGCGCCTCCTCCGGCGTCGAGCACGTGACGCCGCCGTCCATCGGCCGGTTCGGCCCGTGACGCAGCATCCACTCGACCGCCTCCTTGCCCGTGATCACGAGCGGGTGCGGCTTGAGGTACAGGCTGCGGTCCCGGCTTGGCACCTCCTGGCGCATCTGCTCGCCGCACGACCAGAGCTGCCACAGGCTCGGCTCGCGCACGATCCGGCTCGAGATCCGGAGCTTGCCCTGCACGCGCTTCATCTTCCCGCCGGGGCGCAGCTGCAGGTCGTACCACGCCACGCGCTCCTCGCCGCTCGTGTTCAGGTCCTCCAGCGAGAGCAGCAGGCGCCCGAGGTCCTCGTCCTCGACGCGGCCCTTGTCCTTGCACTTGACGAGCAGGTACTTGGCGCCCACGAGGTTCACCTGGATGCCGAACGTGTACTCCTCTGCGGCCGCCGCAGCGCCGATGCCCAGTGGCTGGTGGCTCTCGATGCGGCTCTCCATCGAGCGCAGCACGGCGGCCTTGAGCGGGCTCCACACGGGCGCGTGCTGGCGCAGCGGCGGCGTGCGCTGCTTCTCGCCGCGGATCTCGCGCATCTGCTCGTCCAGCAGCACGAGCGTGCAGTACACGTTGCGCGCGCGCCCGAGCATGCCCGGCAGCAGGTCGCCGGCCTCGATGGGCGTCACTTTGAGCAGGTAGCGCCGCTTCGCCTTCATGCGTGCCTTGGCGGCGTTGCTGTCGCTGCGACCCTTGTCACCTGGAGTTGCGTGCGCCAAGCGTTCGTCATGAGTTCGCCTCTGTTTTTCCCCACCATCGCATTG
Organism: [Pythium] brassicae (nom. inval.); assembly: GCA_008271595.1. Classification (NCBI taxonomy): domain Eukaryota; phylum Oomycota; class Peronosporomycetes; order Pythiales; family Pythiaceae; genus Globisporangium; species [Pythium] brassicae (nom. inval.). Next base: position 15,669 of record SMMQ01000273.1, on the reverse strand, counting down.
CGTTAAGTTCGTTTCCCCCTCGCCATCCGCAGCAGAACGCACTGGCACTATAGCTCTGCATCCGGCTCAGCGAGCGCGCGCTACTGCTCTCCTTGCGCCCGAGCATCGTCGTCGTCGTCGTCGTCGTCGTTGTCCCGCGAGTTTCGACTGAACTCCCCTTTTTGACGGACTGCGGACAGCAATAGTGCGATAAAAGGGGGAGAACCCGCCACTCTCTCCCTCTGTAGTCATTATTTCGCTTTAGTGACACGCTACTCCGATGAACTTCCTCGAGCTGTGTGCGCGACGAGATGGCCTCTTCCTCGATGGCAAGCGGTTCAACATCAAAGGCGCGAGCTACTTTGGCATGGAGACGGACATCCTCGTGCCCCACGGTCTCTGGGGCGGCGATGCGTCCACGACACTCGAGGCTGTTGCCGGACTACTTGCCGCGAACGCGTTCAACCTCGTGCGCCTCCCGCTTGCCGCCAGCGCTGTGATCGAGAACGTGGCAGTCGATCGGTACAAGATGGGCAACGAGACGCGCCTCCTCGACGCGTTTGCAGGCAGGCAGCTGCACTACCTCGACGTACTGGACTACGTCGTCACCGAGCTCGCGAAGCACCGAGTCCTCGTGCTACTGGACGTACACGTGCTCTCGCCAGGCGGACCAATCACGCCACTGTGGTACGACCCGCAGCGCCCAGCGACCAGAACGTGGATCGGAGACGCCTGGGAAGTGCTCGCGCGCCGGTACGCGTCGAGCTGGAACGTCGTCGCCGCGGACCTGAAGAACGAGCCGCACGGCGCGGCGCGGTGGGGGAGTGGCGACCCCGACAGCGACTGGCGGCTTGCGGCGCGCGGGCTCGCGGAGCGCGTGCTCCGCCTGTGCCCGCGCTGGCTCATCTTCGTCGAAGGCGTGCAGTTCGCTACAAGCGACGACGCTTCGAGCGCGCGGCCGTGCTTCTGGGGCGAAAGCCTGCAGGATGTGCGCACTGCTGTGCCGCTCGAGCTCTGCGTCCCCGAGCGACTCGTCTTCAGCCCGCACGTGTACGGCCCGGACGTCGCGGAGCAGTCGTACTTCCGCGACGCGCGCTTCCCGGCGCACCTGCCGAGCGTGTGGGACACGCACTTTGGGTTCGTCAGTGCGCAGCGCCTCGCGCCACTCGTCATCGGCGAGTGGGGCGGCAAGTATCGAAGCGAGCGCGACTGCGCGTGGCAGGACGCGTTCGCAACGTACCTGCGCGAGCGCTCTATCGGCTCGGTATACTGGTGCGTGAACCCGAACTCGGGGGACACGGAAGGGCTGCTGGAGGCCGACTGGCGCACGCCGCGAGCAGCGAAGCTGCGTCTGCTCTCGGCGTTCAAGGGCTCGGATGTTCCCCTCCCTGGCGTTTGAGTGTGAGATGAGGTGTGGCAGGCAGGCAGGCACAGCCAGCTTAGCCGGTCTGAATCGGGTCAGCGAGACCTGTGAGCTCAACGCAACAGGTCGACGACGATCCTCCCAGAAGGCTCGGGAGCGAGGTCAGCTCAGCACCCATACCCCAGAAGAGACTTCCGCTTGCTTGACTCAGGACCCTTCCTGCCGTGATCGCGCTCCTTGCAGCCGCTGCGCCAGCTGCTGCTGCAGTCGCAGGAAATTCTCCTGCTGCTGCTGGCGCGTTGTCGGGTCCATTGTGAGCGCGCGCTTCTTCAGCCGCAACGACTCGAGGGCCGCGTGCAGCGCCTGCTCTGCGCGCTCCTTCGACGCCACGGCTTCCTGGAGAAGCGCCGCGAGTCGCGGCGGCATGAGCGTCGGCGTCGCGGAAGTCGCGTCCCCAAACAGCTCGCGACGCAGCGCGACAAGCGCCGAGTGCTGCGCGTCGTACAGCGCGAGCCACTCGTGGTCGACCCGCTCGAGGCTCTCGGCGACACTGGCGTCGTCCGCGCGCTTGCGCTCGCACAGTCGCACGAGCTCGTCGAATGTCCGCACTCGGAAAGCTGGCGGCGGATGCGCGTCAGAGTTGCCGTCGTCGGTTCTCGCGTCGCTCGGGTGACGATGCCTGTCGGCGCGGTGCTGGAGATAGTCGAAGAGCGCGTGCGCGATCTCATCTGCGTCAGGGATACTGGCGCGTGCAGCAGATCTGCTGCTGTAGGCTGTGCTGTTCCCGTCTGCGTAGGCGGCTGAGAGCTCCAAGCGCGCGCGGATCTCGGCGCTGCTGCTCGCCAGCTGGCTGACGACGCCGCTTAGCGTCGCGTCCACTGCTTCGATCTCCTGCCGCTCTGCGTCCAGGAAACGATGCGCAAGTCTACCCAAAGCATACAGGCCCGACACACACACACAACACCACACACATGCGACACAGACACACGCTCCGTAAGGCGCTGACATGCGAGACCACACCACCCATACAACGGAACCACTACATGTACGTGAGGCGTCCGTGCTGGTGGTCGAAGGCGTCGAGCAGACCGCGGAGCTTGAGGAACCGGTGCTCCTGTCGCCACAGCTTGCGCTCGTAGCTGCTCAGTAGGATCGTCGTCGACCGCAGAAACGCCATCTCGTCGAACGCTTTCGGCAGCACGGTCTGCACCAGGTGCCGAAGCTCGCGCTTGGTGGACGCGATCGACTGTGCGAGCTGCTCACTCTTGGCGCGGAGCGCATCGGCGCTCGCGAGCTCGTAGCGCTGGAACAGCGCGCGCTGTGGGTCCGAGAGCTGCGCGTGGAGAGCCTCGTACTTGGCGAGCTGCAGGCGCGCGTGCAGTGCGTCTTGCTCGCCAATGGCGAACGCCTTCTCCAGCCGCGCGAGCTCCAGTGAGCACCTGTCATGCTCAGCGAGCAACACAACACACATCATCACACATGAGCGACGCATCCTTGCTTGATTGAGGAAGAGGGCGTGAAGAACCCGCACTTGTTGTAGACGAGCGCGTCTTGTTCGTGAAGCTCGAGCGCTTCGGGGTCCGCGTCCTGGAGCCACGACGGCGGAGACTGCCGTTGGCCGCGAAGATCGTGGCTGGTGGGCAGCGACACGAGCACGGACTCGTCCTGAGCTTTCGTGTCGGAGTCGGCTGCTGCGAGTGCGAGCATCCCTTCGTCTCGCTGCGCGTGGGAGTTGTGAGCAGCGCCGAGCACCACTGTCGCCACCTGCGCCTTCAGCGCGTCCAAGTTGCGCAACTCCATCTCCTGGAGCTCAGCCAGTGGCTGCTGGTACAGATATTCCCGCCACTGGGAGCTCGGAGTCGACAGAGCGGCTGAGGAGGAGGAGGAGGAGAAGGAGGACGAGTGCATCGGGTAGTCGGCGCTGTCGTCGTGCTGCGAAGTCACCGCCAGCAAGTCGACGATTTCATCGATCTGTGCACTCAGATCTCCCGATCTGTGTCGCTCGCCCACCGTCTGCTGTTTGCTTCCGTCACGGTGCGTATCCAGCTCACCAGTGATCTGTCGCCAGCACCCACATCGTCTCTCGTCACGTCTCGCTACGCTCGCTCCAGTGATTCCACGATGCCACTCACGAACCTCCCGAAAGTGCTCCGTCTCTTCTCCACTCTGCTGTGCGCGCCGCGCACTCGCGTCCGCGCGCAGCGCAGCGCGTTGCACCATCTTTCCGAGCCGGTCGCCACGCGTCGTGCACCGCTGCAGCTGGGCCTCCAGCTGGGCGACCTCGCCCTCCAGGCTCGCATTCTGCGCCAGCAGCGCCTCGAGCGGCTCGTTGGCAGCCACGTCCGCCGCGAATGCGCTCTCTCGCGTTGCCAATTCGTGCTCGTCCAGCACCAGTGCGTTGGTGTCGACCAAGTGGTCGTAGATCTGGCGATCGTGCTCGGAAAGCTGGCGCGGAACCGAATGCTGCGACCCGAAGGCCGCCAAAAACCACTCGAGAAACCCCTGCACGCGCATGGAAGGCAGCGCGAACAACGCGTCGCAGCGTTCGTCACTCAGGTCCCCGCGGTCGTAGCCCAGACGCGCGAGCAGCGCCGCCAGCGCGCGGCCGCCGGAGCCACCGCCGTCATGCGGCACCTTTTGCGCCATCCGCACAAATGAATATGCCGACCCAAAAAGGTGCACCTCGCTTTTTTCACCCTCAGTGAAGATACAGCGGCACCACCTTCCACGCCCCGAGTTCGGACGAACCACAACTGACAGTGCGACGCGACGAATCGAGACCAGGCATCGGTGTGCGCGGTCGTGTGTACAATAGAACGGATGGGTCTCGGTGCAATAATGCCTTCGTGCAGCGGATCGGCATCTTACCGATTCATGCAGACAAGGCGATCGGAAGTCGAGTACAAAAGTGGCTGCGTCGCTAGCTCAGCGGGTAGATGCACACCCAAGTGGGGCATTGGTCGTTCTACCGTTGACCTTCGGATACGGGAACCATAGCGGCGAAACAGAACTGAGGAGCAAACGATCACGTGTGCAGCTCGAGTGCGTACCAAGGCAACTCGACCGACCCAAGTGGGCTGTCGTGACGTGTTATGTGCGTGTAGCTCATACAATTTGTCAGGTTTGAGTTGAACGGAAAATCAGCGCTTCGGCTCCGCAGCGTTCGCTTCAGCTGGTACTTCGTGGCCTCCAACGCTCCGATCGATGCGAATCGGTTGGTGCACTCGGCGTTGCTTGGTCTTCGCGCCGACTGAAAACAAAAAAAGTCATTGAAGAGTGATGGTATGCGCTCTTGTATTCAAAGCAGATCGCTGGTCCAGTCAAAAAGCGCAAGGCTCAAACGGCGCACACGACTGACAGACTCCAGCAGAGCGTCCGAGCAACTCGCAGGGCGAGCAAGCACCTCACAGCAGCAGCGCAGACACCCGCGACTGCGCGCACCAGCAGAGCGACAGACAGACAGACAAACAGCAATGAACGGCGACAGCGACGGCGGTGCGCAAGTGCGCGTCAAGTTCGTGACGAAAGACGCGGCGATCCGCGTGACCGAGACGCCGTTCGCCGTGCCCGCGCGCCTGAACCGCCAGGGGCTCTCGCAGGTAGTGAACCATCTGCTGAACCTGCCGGTGCCGCGGCCGTTCGACTTCCTCGTCGATGGGCAGTTCCTGCGCACGTCGCTCGAGAAGTACCTGCTGCAGCACGGCGCGTCCGAGGAGGCGCTGCTCACGCTCGAGTACGTCGAAGCGCTGCCCGAGCCGGAGAAGCAGCGCGAGGCGAACCACCCGGACTGGGTGAGCGCCGTGGCGGCGGCGCACACCGGCCTCGTGGTCACGGGCTGTTACGACGGCCACGTGCGCGTGCACGACGCCGCGGGCGAGTGCGTTGCAGCGCTCAAGGCGCACCACGGCGCGGTGAAAGCCGTGAGCGTGCAGCGCGTGCCGGAGAAGAAGCGCGAATTCGTCATCGCCACGAGCGGCAAGGACCAGACCGGACAGCTGTGGCTCTTCGACGCGGCCAAGAAGCGCATCAGCGCGCTCGCGGCGTTCACCGGACACCTCAACAGCGTCGACGCGGTCGCGCTGCGCGTCACTGGCGAGCAGGCGCTCACGGGCAGCTGGGACAATACGGTGCGCGTCTGGGACACCAAGGCGGCGGTGTCGGCGGCGGCGGCCGGCGACGACAACGACGCGCAGCCCAAGAAGAAGCAGAAGAGCTCGGCGAGCGGCGCGAGCGCCGTCTCGTTCCGCCAGCTCGAGGCCGAGGTCGTGCTCGTGGGCCACACGAGCTTCGTCACGGGCGTCGCGTTCCACCCGCAGCACGAGCACCTCGTGGTGTCGGGCGCGAGCGACCGGTCGGTGCGCGTCTGGGACCTCACGACGCACAGCTGCGCGCAGACGCTCACGGGCAACCGCGCGATCACAGACATCTCGGTCAACGCGGACGGGCTCGTGCTGTCGGCGCACCCGGACCACTGCGTGCGCCTGTGGGACCCGCGCGCGTCGCAGGCCGGCGAGAGCCTCGTGCAGCGCACGTTCAGCTCGCACAAGGAGTGGGTGAGCGCCGTCGAGTGGCACCCGACGCGCGCGACGCTGTTCGCGTCCGCGAGCTACGACGGGAGCGTCAAGGTCTGGGACGCGCGCTCGTCCGTGCCGCTGCACACGCTCGCGGCGCACGACGGCAAGGCGCTGGACGTGGCGTGGCGGCTGGAGGACGCAGCGCACGTCGCGTTCGCAAGCGGCGGCGAGGACAAGCAGCTCAAGTTCTTCAGCGTATAGAGAAAGCCGGGATGGGGCGAGACGACGCCCCCCCCTGCATGCCTACAGGACCTAATACAGACAAACACAGGAGACCGCGCGTGAGTGGGAAGGGAACACATCCTCCGTCGGTGTCCACGGGCTTCTGCGCTCTGCTGGTTGGTTCGCTCTCTCTCTCTCTCTCTCTCCTACGGCATCACTACTCGGCTTCCCGCTACTGCGCTCGGGCGCTCTGCTCCATCATCGCCAGCTAATCCCACGCGAGCAGCTTCTCGAGCTGCTCGATGTCGTCTGCCGGCGCCTGCACGATCTCGCGCGCGTAGTACGCCTCGATCTCGGCCAGGTGCTTCTTGCTGCGGTCGTCGTGCACAAAGTTGATCGCGCAGCCTTTGCGGCCAAAGCGGCCAGTGCGGCCAATGCGGTGCAGGTACGTCTCTGGGTCCTGCGGCCGTCCAGCAAAAGCGACAGCAGGGAGCGAGCGAGCGTCCAGTGTCAGCAGCCACACCAGCCATACTCCCCTCCTTTACAAGCGACACACACACACACACAGCGGCACGCACCGCCTGGTGGTCGCGCGTGAGCGGGATGTCGTAGTTGACGACGAGCGAGACGCCCGCCACGTCGATGCCGCGCGCGAGCACGTTCGTCGTGATGAGCACAGTCGTCGTGCCCGAGCGGAACTCGTCGATGACCTGGTCGCGCACCTCGCGCGCCATATCGGCGCCGTGCAGAATGCCGACCGAGTGGCCGCTCGCGCGCATGCGCCGCGTGAGCTCCTTGCACGTGTCGCGCGACTGCACAAAGATGACGCACTTGCCGACTGTGAGCACCGCAAAGATGTCCGAGAGCACCTTCGCCTTGTTGTCCTTCGCGCCGCAGTCGATCCAGAACTGCTTGATGCCGTCGAGCGTGAGCTTCTCCTTCTTCACCGTGATGATGTTGTGGTCCGGCACCATGCGCTGCGCAAACTCGCGCACTTCGTCCGCGTACGTGGCCGAGAAGAGCAGGAACTGGCAGCCGGGGTGCTTGATCATCTTCTTGATCGCGACCGAGCGGTCGCGCATGCCGTCTTCCGCGACCATCACGTCGGCCTCGTCGAGCACAAAGATCTTAATGTGGCGCGTGTCGAGCTGCTTCTTCTTGATCAGCGACTCGACGCGCCCGGGCGTGCCCACGACCACCTGTGCCTGCACCTGCTCGCCCTTGGCGAGGTCCTCGCCCGGGATCGCCAGGAACGTCTGCACGCCAATGAACTTGCCCATGGCGTTCACGACCGCCATGATCTGGCGCACGAGCTCGCGGGTCGGGCCGACGCACAGCGCCTGCGGGGCGCGCAGGCCCACGTCCACGCGGAAGAGCATGCCAAGCGCGAACGTCGCCGTCTTGCCGGACCCACTCTGCGCCTGGCCGATCAGGTTCTCAGGGGGGCTGCGCACGCCCATCGATTCGACACCAGTAGCGAGTCAGTCGCCTGAGTCCCCCCTTCCTCCCCTCCCCTCCAATCAGCATCATACGATCACACGCATCGTATAACGAAACGCACTTGGCGAGGATGAGCGGCAGCGCCACCGACTGGATCTTCGACGGCTTGGAGAACTTCATCGCATACACGCCCTTGAGCAGCATCTCCGGGCTACAGACACGCACAGAATGTGAGCTATCATCACCCCCCCGTCCCTCACTCTCTGTGTCGTTACACGACTGGTATCGGCCGCTAGACGCACAGGTTGAGCTCCTCGAAGGTCACGGCCGAGTAGAGGTTCGAGTTCGGGTCGTTCTGCAGCACCTCGAGCTCCGCCTTGTAGTCCTCGTCGTCGAGCCCCTGGCCGAGCGCCAGGATGTCCTCGAGCGACTGTGTCACCTCCTCCACGGCGTCGACCTTCTGCTCCTCGGCGTCCGGCGCGGCCGTGGTGCTGGTCGTGGTGGCGGCGGCGGCGACCTCCTCGGGGATCTCTGCGGCGGGGGCGTCGCTCATGGCTCGCAGCGAGCTGGTGGCTGGCGGCTCGGCTTGTGTTGAGCGGCAGATTTCAAAATGCCCTGTCGACTTTTTTCCTCGAGGCGATCCAAGCGAGCGAGCGTGTGATCTGTATATTTGTATGTGAGAGTCTACTTTCGGTCGTTTAAACAGGAGGGCAACCGGGTTGAAATCCATCCCACGACAGTACTGGGTTGCTAGGGAACGTGTGATGGGACTCTGAATCGCATCGTTCAGTGTGTGCCCTGTGTCGGACTGACTGAAGTCTCCTTCTGCCTCACCTTCTCGCCTACTGCCGCCTGATCAACGAAGTCTCTCAAGTGGCAGGTGCCCAGTGCTGAGTCGAGTTCATTCTGCCGCCTGGACTTTGTCGAGGTACCCGCCCTCTCTCATCAGCTCGAAAAAGTGGCCGCTGCCCTTCTGCACGAGCTCCGCCGGAGACGCAAACTCCACGACGCGACCGCCATCAAGCACTAGGATGCGGTCCGAGTCCAGCACCGTGTCCAGCCGGTGCGCGATCGTCAGCACCGTCGACTGGGCGAACGCCGTGCGGATCACCTGCTGCAGCGCCTTGTCGGTCTCGTGGTCGATCGCGGCTGTCGCCTCGTCGAAGATCACGATGCGCGAGTGGCGCAGCAGAGCGCGCGCCATGCATAA
>SMMQ01000266.1:802-25816 GCA_008271595.1 [Pythium] brassicae (nom. inval.) | reverse complement strand
GATAATACAATGCGGTCTCAGACTACACTACGGTAAACACCACATCACACCTGCCGCACGAGAAAGAGAGTTGCTACTGGTTGCTGCTGCTACTCATCCTGCTTGTCAAACGTCGCGGGACACACAGCTTGTGTTTCGAACTCGACACCAATCGTAGCGTGGACAAACATCAAACAAGGGTTTGATGTGTATTGTTTGATACCAGTAGAAGCAGGACTCCGAAACTTCACAGGACAACACTGAATCAAACTCCCTCGATAACTTCACCCCAACTTCAACATGGCATTGCCATTGAAACTGGATCCGTAACTTTATGCCTCACCACCAGCGGAATGAGGTCAGCGACAGTGGAAACTTGGGAATGGCTACACATATGGCTTGAACAAGAATCCCTGGCAGCACCTTGATCGCGACGTCTGGTGAACGAGACAACTTCACGCGTTCGAGGCAAAAAGGTGGGGCGCGAACATATACTGTGCATACACCTCAACTTGGTCAGTTCCCGTTTCCCAGTTGAGTCCTTGTACTTTGTTGTTGACTGCAGTTCCTCAGAGCCGTGTGGCAAGCCCTCTCGTGATCAGTACCCTCCTTTCTTACCGCCCGCATTGGTATGCAAGGGTGAGAGTAGCAGCAGCAACCAGTAGCAACTCTCTTTCTCGTGCGGCAGGTGTGATGTGGTGTTTACCGTAGTGTAGTCTGAGACCGCATTGTATTATCAGCTTGGCATCCATATCTTTATATTTAATATTTCTGCTTGCATCAACCAACATTGACTCCATCGGATCATCTCTCTGTGTGGAAAGGGCTGACTCAGCCTGGTACCTGAGCGCGCTTCGTAGCCACTCAATCTGTGCGCACGCGGGCGACCGGACTCAGGGATGGCGAACGCGCACGATCAGTCTGTGCGCTTGGTGCTGCTGCCCACTGGCCACCACCGGCACGGCTCTGCAGTTGGGGCGATCCCGACAAGCAAAGCAGGCCAGCCAATGCACGAAAAGAAGGCAAAGCGAGCCAAGTGGAAGCAGGAGCCACGCGCCTCGAGACGCGTGCGGTGAGTCTCTCGCAAAACTCTCGTGTTGGTTGTTGGTTGTTGGTTGTTGGTTGTTGGGTGAAGGTGCGGCGCGGCGCGGCGCGGCATAAGGTTACTGCTGTCACACAACCTGCTGCTTGCCGACATGTGGCCTGCTTGAAAAGTGGCAGAAACGATGCGAGGAGCGCTCGCTTGATCGTCGCTGCGCGACCACGTCGAAGTTGCCGCTTCAGCAAACCCCGCCATGTCGAAGTAGGTTCGGGGTTGGTGGTGGAGGCGAAGGTTCGGCGAGCACTTGTGGGCACTTGTGGCCTGCGCTATTTCGCATCCCTTAGCTGGAGCTCGACAGGAACAGTATCTGCTTTGGATCGTTAGTGCTTTTTTCTGGTTTGCATTCACCAGTGTCCTTGTGAATGCAAGCGAAGATGGAGCATCTGAATGGCGCCGCCAACGCGCGCGTGCAAGACAGCAAGAGCGACTCAAGTCGAGTCGAGTTTGAGGTTTCTAAACTCGTCTCGGCAAGAGAGTTCCTCTCTTGTCAAGAGGTCTTGAAGATGAGAAAACGCGGTCCTGTCGACGAGTCGAGTCGAGGATCGCACTGCGCTTGTGCATGGTATGTGAAGCATACTGGATTCAAGTCATTTTCTATGTGTGTGTTTTCGGAACCTGCATTTTCGCGGCGAGAGGACCGAGACCGCCACGTCCACCGCGTCACTCAGCTGACGGCTTTGCCTGTCGTCGAGAGAAGGTGCAGAATGCCCAATGTAGACATCTCACGCTGTCCGTCCGCTCGAAAAGCCGTCGCTTGCTTCTGAATAAACTCCGAGGTTGCCTGAATCAAGATATTCTCAAACTAATCGAATTTCGGTTATTAAGTCAGAGGTATCCTCACTCTAAATAAAATCAAAGGATCCAATCCCGAATCTATCTGTTTTTGTCGCCTTGACTCGTCAATCAAGGAATCCTCTCTTCAATGCGATTCGACATGTTTTTACAAATTAAAGTGGAGGAGTCGAACCTGTCTGCAATCGCCAATTTCTGTTCTGTTTTGGTCACTTGATCTAAGATTGTCTTGACTAAAGTATGCTCCTCACGTTGACATTTGGTGGAGATGGGCTTCCTTATGTCGCGCTTCGCGTGCACAAGCCAGTTTGGGCACCTCCAGCTGCTGAGACCACCCATCCAGCGAGCTCGGCAAGTTCGTCGTGACCGCCCGCCCGATCAGCGACGCCCACGCGAGCTCACTTCCCGACTTTCTTCGGTTCGCCCAAGCGTTCGTTCCCGTCGACGGTTCCGGAAGCTTCTCCAAGTAGCGGCACTGCATGCTGCAGAAGACGGCGTTCGTCGCGGCGATTGCCGCCCTCGCGGCGCCGCTCGCCGCGAGCACGGGCTCGCAGTACGACTACGCTGCATGCGCGGTGAACCACGCGCCCGAGTACTACTGCTGTGACCTTGGCACGGCCGCTGGCGCGAAGGACCCGACGGTCGAGCTCTTCATCAAGTACAACCGCCCGAGTGGCGACGACTTCGGCTCGTACTACGAGGAGGGCTGGAAGAAGAGCCGCCAGATTAACTGGGTGCGGAGCGGCGAGGAGCTGTCGATGTACCGTCCCGACGCACCATCGTACACGTACGGCGACCCGGCGAACACGTGCCGCCTGACGTCTGTGGCGAGCAAGGGCGACCTCGCGTTTGTGGAGCAGCAGTGTTCGTTCGCGCCGGGGAGCGGCGACAAGCGCTTTACGTACAACGCGACGCTCGACGACGGCTCGGAGGGCGGCAAGGTTTTCTGGTGGGCGAAGAAGAGCCCGAAGAACAACAATGCTCTGTTCCCGGCCGGTGCCACGTGCACGCCGATTCAGGCGTCCGAGGCGGGCAAGTGCCAGCCGGGGTTCTACGTCGGCAAGTACCGCTTCACGACGTTCAAGGAGACGGCGTTCGTGTTCCTATACACGATCTACGGGATCTGCTTCGGCCTGTTGCTCTTCTGGGTGATCTACCGCATGGCTCTCGGCAAGTCGTCGCCGGCTCTGTCGTCCAGCCCGGCCCCGGTCGGTAACATCCCGTTCGCGACCGTTGTGACCGGCGACGAGGGCGGCAGCAAGAAGCTCCTGGAGAACCGCGGCGGCCCGGAGACACCGGGACTGAGCAAGGTCTCGGGCCCGTCGCTCGCCATGCGTGCCTCGGAGGTGAAGCTCCGCGACAGCACGGAGGACGTCGAGCAGACAGGGTACACGACGTCGGTGGTGGGCAAGATCGTGTTCGCGTACTTTGTGCTCATGACGGTCTTCCTCAACATCCCGATCATCCTCACGATCCGCGACAACACGGGCAAGTTCGCCGGCAAGGGCGGTTTCGACTCGTGGTTCGACCCGGTGAACGTGATCATCAAGGTGTTCATCACCGAGTGGGTCGTGACGTCGGTCTGGCTCGCGGTCGTCGTGGTCTTCAGCGAGCAGATCATCAACTTCTTCCGCATCCCGGACTCGCTCGACCGCTGCAACCGCGTGACGCTCTTCAAGCCGGAGGTGACGGAAGTGCTGCTCGCGGACCGCTCGGGCGTCTCGCAGCTTGTGATGCGCGTCGAGAAGTTCATCTTCCGCAACGTGCGCGAGGGCTACAAGGCGACGGTGCCGGTGCACACGACGGCTGAGGGCGACCGCTACATCGAGTTCCAGCACCTGCGCTACACGTTCGACGACGCTGAGGGTCGCTTCGTGCCGGGCTCGGTCGTGCTCCCGGACACGTACGACCGCATCCTGTCGGACTCGGCAGGCCTCACGACGGTGGAGCACACGCGCCGCCTGAACGTCGTGGGCCGCAATGCGATCGAGGTCGAGATGCCGTCGTTCGGCAAGTCGATTGTGGACGAGTTCTTCTCGTTCTTCTACATCTACCAGCTCATGTGCTACTACGTGTGGTACTTCACCGACTACACGTGGGTCGCGGCGCTCAACACGGTCGTGATCGTGCTCGCGGCGAGCGTTAACATCCTCGCGAAGCGTGGCATGTTCGAGTCGATCGTCAAGATGACGCACATCCAGTCGAGCGTGAGCGTGAAGCGCGACGACGCGTGGGCGACGATCCCGTCGAGCGACCTCGTGCCGGGCGACCTCGTGCGCGTGACGGAGAACTGGATCATCCCGTGCGACCTCGTGGTGGTCAAGGGCGCGACAGTGTGCGACGAGTCGATGCTGACGGGCGAGTCGATGCCGGTGCAGAAGTTCCCCGTGCCAGAGGACAGCCACGACGTGTACTCGGCCGAGGGCAGCGGCAAGAAGTACACGCTCTTCTCGGGCACCAAGACGCTCGCGTCGGGCCGCGACGAGGACATCCTCGCTGTCGTGCAGTCGACGGGCGCGCACACGAGCCGCGGGCAGCTGGTGCAGGCGATCCTGTACCCGGCGCCGATCAAGTTCAAGTACGACGAGCACCTCAAGGCGGTGTTCTCGTTCCTGTTTGTGTTTGGCTTTGTCGCAGCGTACCTCGCGATGAAGTTCCTCATGGACAACGCCGGCCTGAGCAACACGCTCTTCGCGTTCGTGTACGGCATGTTCATGTTCTCGGCCGTGCTGAACCCGCTGCTGCCGGTCGTGATCACGATCGGCCAGGTGAACGCCGCGAAGCGCCTGCAGAAGCAGCAGGTGTTCTGCCTCAACCCGCAGCGCATCACGCTCTGCGGCAAGGTGCGCGTCTTCTGCTTTGACAAGACCGGCACGATCACGAAGGAGGGTCTGGACTTCCGCGGCTGCGTGCCGGTGGGCGGCGCGGCCGAGTTCCTCCCAGAGGTGAACGACGTGGCCGTGTCGCCGCTGCCGGAGCTCATGAAGTACTCGCTCGCGTCGACGCACGCGCTCGGGTCGCTCAAGGGCGAGCTCGTGGGCAACGAGGTCGAGGTGCGCATGTTCAAGAGCACGCAGTGGAAGCTGGTGGAGGCCGAGGGTCGCCTGCCGGTGGTCGAATCGGCGGATGGCAAGGACGCGCTCGAGTTCGTCAAGCGCTTCGAGTTCGACCACCACCGCATGTCGATGAGCGTCGTGATGAAGCACCGCGCGACGGGCAAGCTGTACGTGTTCTGCAAGGGCTCGTACGAGAAGATGCAGTCGGTGTCCAAGCCCGAGTCGGTGCCGGCCAACTACACGGAGACGGCGGAGAACCTCGCGAAGGACGGGTGCTACGTGCTCGGCATCGCGTTCAAGGAGGTGGGCGAGCTCTCAGAGACGGAGCTGCACGCGTTCCTGTCGAGCCGCGACACGGTCGAGGAGGGGCTGTCGCTGCTCGGGCTCATCATGTTCCGCAACGAGCTCAAGGACGACTCGCGCGAGGCGCTGCTGACGCTCAAGAAGGGCGACATCCGCTCGGTCATGATCACGGGCGACAACGCCATGACGGGCTGCTTCATCGCGCGCGCGAGTGGCATGGTGGACGAGGGCTCGAGTGTGATTCTCGGCGACATGGTCGCGGACTCGGCGATGGGCGCGACGCTCGTGTGGAAGGACGTGGACACGCAGGTGGTGTACTCGAGCGAGCAGATCCTCGACTTCATCCAGTTCAACCAGACGGTCGAGCTCGCGGTCACGGGCAAGGCGTTCGACTACCTGGTGAAGATGGGCGAGATGAAGACGCTGCTGCTGCACATCCGCATCTTCAGCCGCATGACGCCCGCGGGCAAGGTCGAATGCGTGAAGCTCCACATGGCGGCCGGCGCTGTCACGGGCATGTGCGGCGACGGCGGCAACGACTGCGGCGCGCTGCGTATCGCACACGTGGGCGTGGCGCTGAGCGACGCGGAGGCGTCGGTCGTGTCGCCGTTCACGAGCAAGACGCGGTCGCTGCAGTCGATCGTAGACCTGGTGCTCGAGGGCCGCGGTGCGCTCGCGACGTCGTTCGGCTCGGTCAAGTACCTGATCATGTACGGGCTCATCGGCATCGGCTGCCGCTTCGTCATGTACTACAACGGCGTGTTTATCTCGCAGTTCGGCTTCATGTACCTCGACGGCGCGATCCTCGTGGGCCTGTCGTACGGCATCACGCGCTCGCGGCCGCAGAAGGTGCTGACGACGCAGCGGCCGACGTCGAGCCTCGTGGGGCCGACGACGCTCTTCTCGCTCATCGGCGCGTGGGCGATCCACGCGCTGTTCCTGTTCGCCGGCATCCGCTACGTGATGGGGCAGTCGTGGTACTGCCCGTTCTCGCCGGCGAACGTCAACCTCGTGCAGTGGTGGCACCTCCAGGACAGCAACCTCGGCTCGAGCCTCTGGTTCCTCGTGTGCTGGCAGCAGATGGTGACGGGCATCACGATGACGCTCGGCTCCAAGTTCCGCCGCCCGGTCTGGCGCAACTTCTTCCTCGTCGGCTACTACCTGCTGCTCGCGGTCGTGCTCTGCATCCTCTTCCTCGGCCCGCCGACGCGCTTCACGGACCAGTTCCGCGTGGCGTCGAGCACGAACGTCGTGGCGCTGCCGGACATCCCGCTCCCGCTCTCGTTCCGCTGGGAGCTCTTCGGCATCGGCATGGCCAACACGGTCACGGCGGTTCTGTACGAGAAGCTGATCGTGCTCGGCCCTGTGCGCGACTACTTCCGCGCCAAGTTCCACAAGGACGTGCTCCCGCTCAAGTTGTAAGCGGTAGCGCTAGGTGCTGTTGTTGCTGTAGCGAGAAGGAGGCACGCCGCACACCTCGAGTCGGTGCGAATCGCGTAGGTGTAGATGAACAAACACTCGGAAAGTGAATGAGACGCTTGTGCGTTCCTTGTTTCGACTGCTTTGTGTCTGCTTTGTGAGCTGCTCGCGCTTGATGAGCAGAACTCGTCGTTGTGTCGAGTTCCTCAGGCGACATCGTGATGACCGAAGTGTTGCTTTCTGAATGCCAGTTGTGAACGCGACTCCATGCGACTGCCCAGTTCTGTCGTGAAGCAGACGGAGAGTAAGTAAGAGCTCGACACACACACCCCGGAGGAATGCGTCTGCTTCTCCTTCCAGGAGGAACAAGTTCGGAGAGGCTGAGGTCTCTGAGGGACTTGACCTCTCAAAGAGACTATTCCGTATAGAGATTCGCGCGCGATTCGCGACGTCGGCCGAATTTGTGCGCGAACTTCGTCGTGGACGACATAATCAACCCGACATCGTCGTCAGTGCGATTTCAGCGCGTCCTCGACCACATGCAGAGCTCAGCAGGTGACGAAGCAACTCCTCCGCCGTCGCCCTCCGCCTTCCTCAGCAGTAGCAGCGACAGCGACAGCGACAGCGATGCGTCTTTCGGGCGGCGGCGGCGGCGAAAGCGCGTGCGGCGTGCAGCCGACGTGAAGCGACAGAAGACGCCGCGTCGGTCCAAAGCCGCCGCCTCCGCCGCCGCCGCCGCCGCCAACGACGACGAGTTTGAACCCAATGCCGACAGTGCGAGTGACGACGATGGTGACGAAGAAGAGGCGGCGGCGGCGGTGGAGCCACGCGCGCGGCCGTCACTCAGCAGCGCGTTTCGGGGCTCGGCGCGTCAGAAGCGCGAGGCGAAGCGAAGCTGTCAGGACGACGGCTGCGCCGCCACATTCGCGACGCGCCTGGCGGACTTCAAGCGCACTGTGGCGCGCAGCGTGCGGGAAGCGAGCGTTTCGTTCTACAACAACCCGCGCGTGTCGATCGACGCGCAGCGAGGCAAGCGACGCCGCGAGCAGGAAGACGACGCGAGCGCCGCGGTGGACGAGCTCAGCGACGGCGACTTCCACGACGAGGTCCTCGTGGACGAGGAGGTGCGGACACCCGACGAGGCGGCGCTCGAGGACGGGGACGACGACGGCGACGACGCCGCCACCGCGGAGTTCTACTCGCCGGAGGACGTGGTGGAGACGGACTCGGGGCTGACGGTGCCCAAGTACATCTACGCGCACTTGTACCCGCACCAGAAGGAGTGTCTCGAGTGGCTGCACCACCTGCACGAGCGCAACACGGGCGGCATCTTGGGTGACGAGATGGGGCTCGGCAAGACCGTGCAGATCGCGACGTTTCTCGGCGCGATGCACCACGCACGCCGCGTGCGCTCGGTGCTGCTGCTGTGCCCAGCGTCCGTGCTGCTGCAGTGGGTGCGCGAGCTGCACAAGTGGTATCCGCCGATGCGCGTGGTGCTGCTGCACGCATCAGGAACGGGCGTGACGAAGGCGGGACGCACGTATGCGCAGCTGATCCGGGAGGTGCTGTACGACGGCGACGGCGGCAACGACAGCGACGGCGGCAACGACGACAGCGCGGGTGGCGGCGTCGTAATCGCCACGTACGAGAACGTACGACAGTACCAAGAGCTGTTCATGGACCACGAATGGGACTATGTGGTGCTGGATGAGGGCCACCGCATCCGCAACCCGGACGCTGAGATCACGCTCGTGTGCAAGCAGTTCAAGACTGTGCACCGGATCATCCTGACCGGCACGCCGATCCAGAACCGCCTGCCCGAGCTCTGGTCGCTCTTCGACTTTGTGTACCCGGGGAAGCTCGGGACGCTGCCGACGTTCGACGACGAGTTCGTGCTGCCGATCCGCACTGGCGGGTACGCGAACGCGTCGCGGATGCAGGTGCTGATGGCGTACAAATGCGCGCTCGTGCTGAAAGACCTGATCACGCCGTTCCTGCTGCGCCGCACGAAGAAGGAGATCCAGCACGTGACGCGCATGCCCGATAAGATGGAGCAGATCCTGTTCTGCAGCCTCACGCCGCGTCAGCGCAGCGTCTACCAGGCATACTTGAGCTCGGCCGAGGTCGCATCGGTGCTGCGCCGCGACCTCCGCCCGTTCCGCGCGATCTCGATCCTGCGGCACATATGCAACCACCCGGACCTGCTCGAGACGGTCGGGGCGAACGGAGCCGGTGCGCTCCCGTCCCAGCGGAGCGACTTGGAAGACTACGGAAGCCCCGAGACGAGCGGGAAGATGCAGGTGCTGACCAAGATCCTGCCGCTCTGGAAAGAGCAAGGCCACCGCGTGCTGCTCTTCACGCAGACGCGCAAGATGCTCGACATCCTGGAGAGCATGATGGCGAGCCTCGGGTACTCGTCGTGCCGACTCGATGGCACGACAAGCGTCAAGACGCGGCAGTCGCTGCTCGACGCATTCAACGCGGACGGGAGCGAGATCTTTGTCTTCTTGCTCACAACGCGCGCCGGCGGGATCGGGATCAACCTGACCGGCGCGGACCGGGTCGTGATCTTCGACCCGGACTGGAACCCGTCAACGGACCTGCAAGCGCGCGAGCGCTCGTGGCGCCTCGGGCAGACCAAGCAGGTGACGATCTACCGGTTCATTACGAGCGGCACGATTGAGGAGAAGATCTACCACCGGCAGATCTTCAAGCAGTACCTGACGACCAAGGTGCTGCACGACGCGAAGCGCAAGCGGTGCTTCAACAAGCACACACTGCAGGATCTCTTTGTGCTCGGCGCGGAGAGCGAGCGCGGGACGGAGACGAACGACATCTTCCTTGCCGGGAACGTGGCGAACCCGTCCGGGAAGCAGGATGGGGCGGCCGACGAGGACGAAGACGACGACGGCGCCGGGGGCGGCAGTGAGGACGACGGCGACGGGAACGCCGACAGTAGCAACAGCGGGAAGAAGGCGTCGGCCGGCGGCGACAACGACGCGATCCTGAAGAAGCTGTTTGACGGCGAAGGGATCCGCGGAGTGTTCAACCACGACGCCGTCGAGAGCGACGGGGTGCAGAACCAGGAAGCAGATCTGGTCGACATGGAGTCGACGAAGATCGCCAAGTCGGCGCTGAGTGCGCTGCGGGCGTCGTGCGCGCTCGTCCGCCAGCAGCGCGAGAGTGAGTTCACGCCGACGTGGACGGGCCGCAGCGGCGTCGCGGGAGATCCGTCGCAGCAGCGGGTCGGACGGTTCGGGAACCGCGTGGCGCGGGGGCGTCAGCCGCTCGCGTCTGGGACAGGGGTCGGATTCAGCAGCAACAGTAGCAGCAGCGTCGTCGGTGGTGGTGGTGGTGGACGTGGTGCTCGACTGGCGCAAGCTACACCCGCGTTCGCAGGTCGCGGGTCGAGCAGCCGGAGGCCGTTCGAGCAGAACCCGCTGTCGTCGAAAGACATGCTGTCGAAGATCAAGATGCGCCGGAACGGCGTGGCGCCGTCGACGACCGGACCACCGGGCCTCGCGAACGGGTTCATGACGGTGGACGAGATGACGAAGCAGCTGCACGCGTTCCTGACGCCGTCGACGACGGACCCGCGGCGGCGCGGCGGCGTCACGACCGAAGACATTGTCGCGGCGTTCGCGAGTGTGATCGCGCCCAAGGACAAGCTTGTGTTCCGGAACCTGCTGCGAGATATGGCCGACTGCCGCGGCCGCAAGTGGACGCTCAAGCAAGAGTTCGTGACTCTGGCGGGCAGGTAGCGTTGATATGTTACTTCAACCTTTGAAAGAGAAACCCACTTTTACAAAACCCATTTAATGTAGATTGGAAGGTTTGTGCTCGAAACGGAAATAGAGAGGGTATTGTAAATAAGCATGTTAATGACAAGTTGATTTGTTTTTTTAAGGTTTTAAAATTTTACTAAATTTTTATACGCGTTTCGAGAGGTTTAGATCTGGACAAAAAAATGCTAAAAACTGCTAACAAAAAAGTCCTTAGCAAAAAAATCACTATTTTATTATACAATTTAAAAAGTTGTCAAAATGTTTCGCTCGAAAAAGCGTGTGTATAGAATTTAGAGAGATTTAATTGTCCAGCATCAAACCCTTCCTATTTCCGTTGGTCCCCGCAGTTTTATTTGGGTTTTGAGCATACAAATTCCAAGTCACTTTCGGGTGCCAAAACAGCACGAGCGCAGTATGTCGTCGTCGTCGTCGTCGTCGCGCGCGCGGGGCGGACGCCGTAGCCGCAGTCGAAGCCGCGAATCGTCCACGCGCACAAGTAGTAGCCGGCGCCGCAGCCGCAGTTCTGACCGCAGCTCCAGTCGAAGCCGCCACCGCAGCCGCAGTCGGGAGCGTCCGCCCATAGATCGCAAAGCGGAGCTCTTTGGCAGCAGCCGCAGGGGCAGTCAGGCGGACGACAGCAGGGGCGCGCGCGTGTCGCTCTTGGGTCTCGACCGCCTCGCGGAGCAGAAGCGCGCGCAGCAGCAGCAGACGGAAATTCAGCGAGCAGGGGCTCGCGATCGGCGCTCCGTCGCGAGTTCCTCCTCTACTGCGCGCTCCGAGCGCTCGGTGGCGCTGAACGCGAGCGAATGGGACGAGCCCGAGCAGCTGCGCAGCGTGTCCCGGGCGTCGGAGGAGGAGGAGCGCTCGTCGACTGGTTCGCGGACTCCGAGCACGCTGCGCGACGCCAGCAGCAGCAGCCGACGTGTGAGCGACTGGGACCACCCGACGCCGACCCCGCAGACGCGCTCGGGAGCGAGCGGCGACGACGTCGCGGACAGATACGGGTACGCGGCCGAGGACACCGACCGCCGGCAGCGCCCCGGCGCGCGGCAGCGCGAGGCGCCAAAGAAGCAGTACGACGACGCGGCCGAGGAGGACTTTGACCGGGAGTTCTACCTGGGCGACGAGGCCGGCGGCTACGAGAGGCACGAAGAGAGCGCGTTCATGGGCAACCCGCAGAAGTTCCGCGAGCTGGAGGAGAAGCTCGCGGCGACGCGCGCGCGCGGCGAAACCAAGCTGCGCGGCATGTCGGCGCGCACGTCGGCGCTGAACGCGGACCAGGAGGCGTGGGAGACGAACCGGCTGCTGACGAGCGGCGTGGTCGCGACTGGGCGCGTGGCCACGGAGTTTGACGAGGAGCTGGACGCGCGCGTGCAGCTCATGGTGCACAACACGAAGCCGCCGTTCCTGGACGGCCGCGTGTCGTTCACGACGCAGACCGAGATGGTGTCGACCGTGAAGGACCCGACGTCGGACATGGCGGTGTGCGCGCGCAAGGGCAGCCAGCTCGTGCGCGAGGTGCGCGAGAAGCGCGACCGGTCCAAGATGCGCAAGCGGTTCTGGGAGGTCGGTGGCTCGCGCATGGGCGACGCGATCGGCGTCAAGGCGGCGCAGCACTCGGACGACGAAGGCGGCGACGGCGACAACGACGCGCTCAAGGGCGGCGAAGCCGGCGGCGAAGACACGAACTACCGCGCCGAGAACCAGTTCTCGACGCACCTGAAGAAGCAAAAGGCGGTGAGCGAGTTCGCCAAGACGCGCACGATCAAGCAGCAGCGGCAGTTCCTGCCGATCTTCCAGTGCCGCGACGAGCTGCTGCAGGTGATCCGCGAGAACCAGATCGTGGTGATCGTGGGCGAGACCGGGTCCGGCAAGACGACGCAGCTCACGCAGTATTTGCACGAGGAAGGGTACTCGCAGTACGGCATGATCGGCTGCACGCAGCCGCGCCGCGTGGCGGCCATGTCGGTCGCGCAGCGCGTGAGTGAGGAGATGGGCGTGCCGCTCGGGGACGAGGTCGGCTACTCGATCCGCTTCGAGGACCTCACGTCCGACAAGACGGTCGTCAAGTACATGACCGAGGGCGTGCTGCTGCACGAGTCGCTGCGGGAGGCGGACCTGGACACGTACTCGGCGGTCATCATGGACGAGGCGCACGAGCGCGCGCTCAACACGGACGTGCTCTTTGGGATCCTGCGCAAGGTCGTGCAGCGCCGCAGCGACTTCAAGCTGATCGTGACCTCCGCGACACTGGACGCCGACAAGTTTGCGAGCTTCTTCGGCAACGTGCCGATGTACACGATCCCCGGGCGGACGTTCCGCGTCGAGACGTACTTCTCCAAGACGCCGTGCGAGGACTACGTGGACGCGTCGGTGAAGCAGGTGATCCAGATCCACCTCTCGCACCCGCCGGGGGACCTGCTCGTGTTCATGACGGGCCAGGAGGACATTGAAGCGACATGCTACATGCTCGCCGAGCGGATGGGCAAAGTGGACGGCGCGCCGCCGCTCATGGTGCTGCCCATGTACTCGCAGCTGCCCGCGGACCTCCAGGCCAAGATCTTTGACGCGTCCGATATCCGCAAGTGCATCGTGTCGACCAACATCGCCGAGACGTCGCTGACCGTGGACGGCATCAAGTACGTCATCGACTCGGGCTACTGCAAGGTGAAGGTGTACAACCCCAAGATCGGCATGGACGCGCTGCAGATCACGCCGATCAGCCAGCAGAACGCGAACCAGCGCGCGGGCCGGGCCGGGCGCACAGGCCCGGGCTTTAGCTACCGCATGTACACGGAGCGGCAGTACGTGCACGAGATGATGGAGGCGCAGATTCCAGAGATCCAGCGCACGAACTTGGGCTACATCGTGCTGCTGCTCAAGTCGCTCGGCGTCAAGAACCTGCTCGAGTTCGACTTTATGGACCCGCCGCCGCAGGACAACATCACGAACTCGATGTACCAGCTCTGGGTGCTCGGCGCGCTCGACAACACGGGCGAGCTGACGGCGATCGGGAAGAAGATGGTGGTGTTCCCGCTCGACCCGCCGCTGGCCAAGATGCTGCTCTTCAGCGAGCAGCTCGGGTGCTCGGCCGAGGTGCTCGTGATCGTATCGATGCTCTCGGTGCCGAGCGTCTTCTTCCGGCCGAAAGACCGCGAGGAGGAGAGTGACGCGGCGCGCGAGAAGTTCTTCGTCCCGGAGAGCGACCACCTGACGCTGCTGAACGTGTTCAACCAGTGGAAGCTGAACCAGTACTCGAGCCAATGGTGCGCGGACCACTTTATCCACGTCAAGGGCCTGCGCAAGGCGCGCGAAGTGCGCGAGCAGCTCGTGGACATCATGAAGCACCAGCGCGTGGCGCTGCGCTCGTGCGACGGCGCGTGGGACGTTGTGCGCAAGGCGATCTGCTCGGCGTACTTTTACAACTCGGCGCAGATGAAGGGCATCGGCGAGTACGTCAACATGCTCACGGGCATGCCGTGCAACCTGCACCCGAGCGCAGCGCTCTTTGGGCTCGGGTACACGCCGGACTTTGTCGTCTACCACGAGCTCATCTACACGACGAAGGAGTACATGCAGTGCACGACGGCGGTCGAGGGCGAGTGGCTCGCAGAGCTCGGGCCCATGTTCTTCAGCGTGAAGGAGTCGTACAAGTCGCGGCTGCTCAAGCGCATGAAGGAGCGCGCCGAGGCCGAGAGCATGGAGGCCGAGATGACATCGCGCCGCGAGCAGGAGGAGCGCGGCACGGAGCTGCTCGTGCGCGACCTCGAGAGCCGCAAGAGCAAGAAGCAGCGCATGAACATGGCGACACCCGGGCGGACGCCGCTGCGGACGCCTCGCCGGTTTGGGTTCTAGAGAGAGAGGGTGGGTAACGCGACGTGACGCGACACACGCCCGTGGGGACGAGAGTCTCAAGCGAGTGGGGTGAGTTGTTGTGGATTGAAAATGCAAGCGAGTGTATGGGATCCCGAGAGCTCGCTCGGTGGTTGCTCCTTGGCGTTACTACGGCCGCTGGAGCTGACGGTGGTGCGAAGGTGACGAAGGCGGCGTCGGGAGATAAATACGAGGGGATGGCGGCGCTCTACAGCAGCAGCGACTTTCGCTGCGGCGGCTTGGTGAGCGTCTGCTCACTGCGTTCGTCGTGGGGTGCGTTGTCGCGGTGCTCGTCATCGTGGCGCTCTTGGAGCCACTTGACGACGTGCAGGTGGCCGTTGAAGACCGCAAAGTTCAACGCGATGCCGGAAAAGCCTTCGGAGCGGTTGGCGTCGAGCCACTGGAGCACCTCGAGGTGGCCGCCGGCCGCCGCTGTGTCCATCGCCGCCGTTGTGCAGCCTTCCGAGCGGTTCGCGTGCAGCCACTTGACGACGTGCAGGTGCCCACGTGCTGCCGCGCTGTCCATCGCCGCCGTTGTGCAGTCGTCGTGGTGGTGCGCGTGTAGCCACTCGAGCACGTGCAGGTGGCCGCTGAAGGCCGCCGAGTCCATGACGCTGGCGGAGGCGCGGTGGTGTGGGCGGTAGGCGCTGAGCCACTGGAGCACATGCAGGTCGCCTCTGTCGGCCGCCACACGCATTGCCCAATCGGTTTGGCGCTGGGTGATCGGCGCGTCTGCGGCGCCGAGGCGCTCGAGCAGGTGGTGGTGCCCGGCGCAAGCGGCGCGCGCGAGGTTCCAGTGCACCGAGTGGTCGGCGAAGGCCGCGATGTGCTCGGGCACGAGGCCGCTGGCGAGGGCGTCGTGCCTGTCGCGCACCACAACGTCGACGCTCGTGAGCACGCGCGACGGCGGCGGGGTTTTGCTGGTGCTGGTGGTGGTGGTCGATGGCATGACGAGAGGGTGTGGAGTCGTGTCGGGTGCTTGGCACTTGTGGAAATGGCATGCACCGCGTCGTTTCGCCCTGCATGTTCGCAAGATGTCGCTTCACATTTGGGGTTGAGACACACACAAATAGTGGACGCCGTATTACTTAAAGAGGAAAGAAGTCCATATTTTGAGCGTGTATCTAGTATTTGGAACGATCGAGTGAAGCTGATATCAATTTTGATTCTACTATGTTTTGGGGTCTTTTCACTTTTTCACCTTTTTTCATTTTTAGAATTTTTAGAAATTGGCAAGAAAAAAAAACACCAGTTCTTGAGAACGCGGCGAGCAACGAGAACACCGCATGGAGAACATCGCATGGAGAACACCTCGCTCGCGCGATGGAGAGAGCACATACGCGTTCTCCTTCTCGAAGAAATGCGAGTCGCTGCCGCACATGACGTCACGGGCAACCACCGATGGCAAAGGAAGTCGGTGTTAAACGGTTTAACACACGTGTTTGTTCATAAAAAATCGTACTGCGGCATCACTTGTGCCTGCAAGTGCCTCGCCAGGCGCTTCGTTCGCGCGCTGGCGGAGGGTGGATGAGGGAGAGGAGAAGAGTAAATAGATGCGGATGCGCTCACACCAGCGTGCTGAACGTCAGCGACCCGCGGCGCGAGTTGCTGCGCTGCTCGTACGTGTGGAATGACGACACGCGGCTCCGGCGCCAGCGCACGCGCTCGATGCTCGAGTCGTCGTCGTCGTCGTCCTCCGCCTCGCTGTCGATCTCCGATGCTCGCTGCGCGACAAAGTCCTCGAGCCACCGCGCGACGTCCAAGTGGCCATTGAACAGCGCAAAGCTCACGGCCACAGACGAGCAGCCCTCGCGTCGGTGCGCGCCGAGCCACTGGAGCATCTTGAGGTGACCGCCCGCGGCGGCGCTGTCCATCGCAGCGGTCGTGCACCCTTCGGAGCGATTTCTGTGCAGCCACTGCACCATCTCGAGGTGGCCGCACGCTGCAGCGCTGTCCATCGCGTGCGTGGAGCAGCCCTCGCTGCGGTTCGCGTGCAGCCACCGGACGATGTGCAGGTGGCCGCTGAACGCTGCAGAGTCCATGACGCGCGTCGACACTTTCGAGAGCGGGCGGTAGGCGCTGAGCCATTGCAGTACGCGCAGGTCGCCCTTGTCCGCCGCAGTGCGCATGGCCCAGTCCAGCTGCCGCTCGGTGATTGGGAGCTGGCGCGCACCGAGGCGCTCGAGGAGGTGATGGAAGCCTATGCACGCCGCGCGCGCGATCGTCCAGGAGCGGGACTCGTCGAGGTACTCGTCGATCATGAGCGCGATGTGGAAGCACGCGGCAACGTCCTCGCGCTCGCGCAGCACGACGTCGACGCGCGTGAGCACTGCGGGTGTGGGCTGCATGGCTTGGCAGAGTGTGCGCTCGAGGCGTCCGTTTGCTAAAAGATGTCGGCGGAAGCTTGGTGGTGGCGGCTTCGTGGCGACGATTCGGAAGTGAGCGCGTTCAGTCGGTCACCACGACAGCGCGCCGGCGCGCGATCGATCGATCGATCGCTCGACCAACCGGAGATTTGCGCTGGCGTCGTCGACGCGTCGGGCTGTCGCGCGTCGTGCGGTCGTCGGCGGCTGTTGAAGATCTGCCGCCGCCGCGTGATTTCAAGCCGCCATGCGTGCGAGTGAGAGAGCGACAGAAGAACGAAGGTGAGCGCGAGGCTGACTGTGTGTGCTCGGTACTGTAGACGCGGTCGCCAGCTCGCGAGACACATGGCACCAGTCAGCTCTGCGACGCTTCGTGAGCATCATTGCGACAATAGTGACGAAAAGAAGGGATTCCGCATGTCACTGCCATCTTGTATCCCGAAGCGTTCAATCATGCGGGACCCGACCTCAACAATGAGAGATCGAACTCGCTGTTTGTTACGTGCATGCTCGACAAGGTCCGTCCACCGCAGCTCGAGATACACCCGCCCCGGGGTCGGCGAAATACGCGGCAGCCTGGATACTGGGCGAAGCTACTTTTGAACACACGCAGAAGCCTCTGCACAGCGGCACAATGGGACTCGGCGTCACCGGCGCCAAATCGATCAACTCGCGTCGGTGAGAGAACATATCGAGAGAGCTTTGCGTCGGCTGAGTCGAGACACCCTCTGAGTTCGCTAAATGAAGTGTCGGCTCGGTGGACCTCGTGAACGTGGCGGTCGCTGCGAAAACACACGGTAATGAGTGCCGAGATCCGTGTCGCTGAGAGCGCGAATATGTGCAAGAGGCTGAGCGAACCAGGATGCTCCTCGCGCGAAGTCTTGCGCAGTTTAACACCGAGGCGGCGGGTGTCGTGCTCATCGACTTTGACCTCGGCAGCCACTTTTGCGTACTCGACCGTTCTGCCGCGCGTACCTCGAGGCCGAGATGGGAAATGGTGACGGCGACCGGCCCGATGCGCCCGTGAGCGACGAGGCCGTCGACGCGCTGCGCCGGGAGGCGAACGCCTACAGCCTGGGCGCTCTGGGGCTTCATCCAGGCCGCGCAGTCTAAGATCGACTTTGACTTTCTCGCCGACGGCAAGTGCCGCAACGACGCCTTCAAGTCGCGCGTGACGTTCAAGCAGAAGTGTGGCTCGGTCTCGTCGGATACAGTATGGTATACAAAATGTTGTGTTGTTTTCCAATGACTCGCGACGCGTGGATAGCAGTCTCATTTATAAGACGCGCCATGAGACAAAATTTAGACTTGGGTTTTGTATTCTAATAATATATTTTGTATAAAAATGTGCACAGCGAAACGTCAATCTAAAAATCTTTTTGTGTTTTTGGTACCAAAGTTGCAAAAACCTGCAAATTAAAAAATACGACACCCCTTCCAGCACTCAGCAGTTTCCTCGATCATCCAGACATTCAATAGACGCCGAGGACGGATGGCATGGCGTTTTCATAAGCTTCGCTCGCAACTTCCACATTGAACCTTGCGCACACAATTCAAGTTTCCTCGCGCCACCGATCCCAAGCAGCCCAGTGCTTCCTCCTCGAAGCCCCATACCAGCGTCAGCTATGCCGCAAAGCCGCGAGCTCGCGAACAAGAAGAACGATCACAAGGACCGCCAATCACGCGGCCGTGCAGGCTCCGCGCCGACCGACGCGAAGAAAGGTGCGCGATTCGTGTTCGGCAAGTCCTTCGCGGCTCCCTCTCTGTTGTGCATTAACAACTCCCCACTGCGTGTTTGCTGCGTGCAGGAGGCGCCGGCGCGCACAACTGGGGCGTCTCGACGGCGAACGAGTCGACCATGACTGCGCTCGATAGACAGGACCCGAACTATGACAGCGAAGGTGAGGAGGCGCAGGAGTAAGCGGTCCAGCCGGCAGTTTCCACACTGCCGTTTCGGGCGAGCTCGCCGCCAGCCTTCCTCTCAATCTCCGAATTCGCCTTCTTCGGACACAACACCTGCCATCGAGAAGCGCGCCAAGTGCCGTTCCAAGTGCCGTGAAAGAGAACAAGCTTCTTGAGAGCTCACTGCTAACGAAAACAACAACCACTGTAGCGTTTACGTACCGCACTGGCGGATCGCATGTTTTGTGTGCGTCATGGGCTGCCGCATAGACACCATGAGCGCTCCCGTGCTGTGGTCTTCTGGCCTGCGCGGTTGATCGATCCATTGTTCTACTCTTCAGTAGCACTTCGTTTCAATTTCAAAGGCTGTTGATACCAGTTCCGATTTGTTTGATACTTTTGTATTCTCTATCGGAAATTCGCAACCAACCAAGAGACTCGCTCCGGTATGGTGACCTCCGCGACCGCCGAGCTGCCTGTGGCCGCCGCCACGACGGTGGACGCCCCATCCGCAGGCCCCACTGCCGATGCGACGAGCGCCACCGCTGCCGTGATC
This sequence comes from [Pythium] brassicae (nom. inval.), assembly GCA_008271595.1. Lineage (NCBI taxonomy): Eukaryota > Oomycota > Peronosporomycetes > Pythiales > Pythiaceae > Globisporangium > [Pythium] brassicae (nom. inval.). The sequence goes on along the minus strand of SMMQ01000266.1, from coordinate 6,686 downwards.
CCCAACTCGCTCTGGAAGAGCCCGCGGCTGATCGCAGAGGGCGACCTTGTGATCCTCTTCGAGCACATCAACTCGCTCACGTACTGCTACGTGACGGCGCACGCGGTGTTCAACAACCGCCACGGCGCGTTCTACCACGACGATATGATCGGCAGGCCGTTCGGGGCCACACTGCGCACGCGCCAGAAGAATGCGCGCGGGTACATGATCCTGTTGGCGCCCACGCCGGAGCTCTGGAGCCGCGCGCTGCGCCACCGCACGCAGATCGTCTTCACCCTCGACGCTAGCGCCATCATGTTCAGCGCGTCGCTGCGCTCGGGCAGCCGCGTGGTCGAGTCGGGGACGGGCAGCGGAGCGCTCACCACGTCGTTCGCGCGCACGGTAGCACCACACGGCCACGTGTTCACGTTCGAGTTCAACCCCACGCGCGCCGAGATCGCTCGCGAAGAGTTTGCCCGCAACGGACTCGCGGACGTGATCACGGTCGACTGCCGCGACGCGTGCGAGCAGGGCTTTCCGGACGAGCTCGCGGGCTCCATTGATCTCGTCTTCCTCGACCTGCCGTGTCCGTGGAAGGCGATCGACCACTCCACCAAGATGCTCAAGCAGGGCGGCAACTTCGCGTCCTACTCGCCGTGCATCGAGCAGGTGCAAAAGACGTGCGGCGCGCTGCGCGAAGCAGGCTATGAGAGTACGTACGGTGCTACGGGACTCCCTTTGTGTGTGTGTTGCGGCGGCGGCTAAAGTCGTTGTCGTCGGATGTTTTTGCTTGGCAGTGATCCGCACGATCGAGACTCGCTTAATCCCGTACCAGTCGCGCAGGATCGACCTGCCGACGCCGGACTTTGGTCTCTCAGTAGAGACGGTGACCTCCACTACTGGTGCTTCCACTTCGTCATCTTCCGCGACGATCGAGAGCGCAAGCAGCGGCGAGGAGGCCAAGGCTCCAGGCGGCAAGAAGCGCCGCTTCACCGGCGAGTACGTTGTCGCCAAGAAGGACGACGAGATCCGCGGTCACACGGCGTTCCTGACATTCGCAGTCAAGTTCTTCGAGTAGTCTGAAGAAATGGCAACGTCGTGAGGGCAACATAGAGAGAGCGAGCGGGCTTGGATTCCGTGCATGTAACAGCCGCGCGTAACCACGAGGCGCTTGCAACTTTCGCTCATTTGTTGTCTGACGCGCCACCAGAGCCGAGTATCCCCTCCCCACCACCACCACCAACAGCAACCTACAGCATCGATGCTTCCGCTCTCGCACCAGAACCGCGCGCTCCCGCCCGTGACGACCAACAAGTCCGCGTGGCGGTCGATGCAGGTGCATCCACACCAAGAAGTGCGTGCGTGCCTATAAAACACTTCCGTAGCGTGGCAAGAGAATGTGACCACTATCGCTAACAGGAGACTATTGTAGAGCGCACGCGAGGGCGTCGGCGGCGTTGACCCGCCCCCAGGAGCGCGCGCAGCCTCCGCTTCTGTTTCAAGGACGCAGTCGGTCGTGCAGAGCCTTGACCGCAACTTCCAGAAGCGGGCGAGCCAGGCGCGGCAGTCGGTCGCCAGGTCGTTCGCACCGCTGCTGGCGTCGGCCACTGCGATCGCGACGCCACGGAAGAAGCTCAAAGTCTGGAAGCTCAGGCTGCCGCTGGTGTTTAATCTCGTGCTCATCCTCGGCTTCGTGCTGCTCGACATCCAGGACCTGCTCTACAAGATCATGTGGGTCGGGCCGTACGAAACGTTTGCGTTCAAGACAGAGGTTACTGGCGTGCTCCGCGACTCCGTGCTCGTCCCGTTCGCTTCAGAGACGGGCAGCGTCGGCGAAAGAGATGACGAGCACCACGTGTCGTCGTGGCCGCACTTCCTCTCTTCGTGCGTCAACCTCGCGGCGTTCGACGCGGGCGGTGGTTTCTTTGCGATCGCGGAGGGGCAGAACTGCACCGTCAGCTCTGGAAACTCAACCAAGACGCTCGAGCATGTGATCCTGGCAAGTTCGGTGCGACTCGACTCGATCGTCTGGACGGCGTGCAAGTTGCTGTTCCAGTCGCAACAGCCTTTCATCTGCCGCTCGCCCATCGTCGGCAAGTATCTGCGCCGATACGTGCTCCCGGACATCTCGGTCAACATCTCATCGCTTGCGAAACCGGACAGCGACGCGGAGAAGGAGCTGCTCGCATTCCTCGATATGGTGAGCAGGAGCCACTCGCTCAGCAAGATGGTGTGCGTCGAAGCCTTCGAGTGGGCGAATCGGAGCACGGGTGTGTTCAAGCCGACTTTGCTTGGATGCGCGAGCCCGAACATTTGGCGCAGCGAGTTCGTCGGGCTGCTGAACCCGGCGCTGTCCGAGTTCCACCGCGGCCGCGCGTGGCTCACGTCAGATGTGTTTCACTGGTTCGGCTTGCGCTTCGCGATCCGCCAGAACGCGCGGAGCGCCTACTGGGTCGAGCCAACCGAGGACGGAAGCCTGCGCGCGACGGGCCGCACGACGCCCAACTTCTCGTGCTACGGACCGCTCTACTCGCTGATGATCCTACTCGACTTTCTGCTTCTCGCGGCAAATGTCTGCTCCTACTGGCAGTTTGCTGAGCGCGTGCTGCTGCCACGGTCGAACGAGCTCGTTCGTCGCCACCGCCGGCAGCTCCGCGACACGGTCAAGATCCTGCCGCGCGCCACACGCCGGCGGTTTGCACAGGTAGACCTCATCAAAAAGCCAGCGAAGCGGAACATCTTCCGCTCGACAGTCAAGCTCTCGGCGAAATCGAGCATGACAGCGACGCTCGTGCAGCCGTCGTGGGTTCCAGTTGAACATCTCGACGTGAAAGAGCTGAGGCGGATCCTCCCGTGCTCACTGCAACGCAGCTGGCCAGGCATTTTCGCAGTCATCGTGAGCCAGCTGCTGTCCTGGATGATCATCATGCCGAACTCTGTCGTCTGGGTTTGGGGACTTTCGCTCTTCACCAAAGTGCAGGCGTTCCTCACGAGCCTCCGCGTCTGGATGCTGCTCGTCGTGACGTTCAATTTCCTCTGGGACTGCTTCGTCAAGGTGAGCGAGGAGTATGCGTACTATGTCACGAGCCGCACGTTCATCACGCCGCTAGAAATCATCGTCGTGGGCGGCGCTGTCGCGGCATGGAAGCGGCTCGACATCTTCCTCATGTGCGAGCGCAAGTGGCAAATCGAGAACCAGCGCGTGAACGACAGCGGCGCCTTCAAAGGGGGCTACATCGCGCACGGCAACACATACCAGCCGTCTGTGGAGCTGCTTGTGTCCACGCCGAGCAAGATCGTGGCGATCCTGTTCGGCCCGCTGACACGGATCATCGGCATGAGCATTCTGCTTCTCATCGGCTATGCGGCGCTCAAGGGAATCGCACTGCAGTACTTCGGCAAGCCAAAGGCAGCGGAACTCCTGCTCGCCGGGTCCGATCCCAGCAAGAACAGCTACAAGCGTCTGCCGATGGAGGAGGAGACGAATTGCCCGATTCGCGCCAAGAGCCTCGTGCGGCAGGAGATGATGATGGAGCACACGTTCCTCGCGCAGCAGTTCATCCGGCCGTGCTGCTACCTCGAATGCGGGCTGCTGCCGCTGCAGACGCGCTTCACCACGCGCGTGGGCTTCACCAACTTCCTTCCGCTCAAGTACCAGAAGCGCGCGCGGATCCTCCAAGCCAAGGAGTGGAAGCTCGAGTGACTGGGGGAGGAGTGGATGGCTCAAGAGATCGGCAGGTATACATACAGCAGTACAGTAGCTACAACATGTGCCGCCCGACCGTCAGCGACGACGCAAGCAATGTTCGTACTTAGCTGTAGTTACCGGACGACACGCTGGTCGTGTTGTTGTTCTGGGTCGTGAGACCGACGGACGTGGGGAATCCGCCGCCCGCGAGCGGTTCCAGCAGATACGCCCCCGTTCCATTGCTGCCGCGCAGGTTCGACGACGACGACGACGAGGTGACCGACGTGGCGGCTGTGCCGTATCCTCGCTGGGCTGCCTGTGAACAGTAGACAGCGGTCAGAGGTGTCGCCACGTCCTCCGTGATGCACGAAAGCAATGCACAGCCGTACCTGGTATTGGTACCCGGAGAGCATCGGCGCGGAGTCATCCGCGTACTGTTGGTGCCCCGCGACGCTCTGTGCGTTGTTGCTGGTGTTTCGCACGCGGAACGAGTAGCTGGGCGTCACCGGTTTGGCGCTCGCAGCGCCGGTGTTGCCGCCCGATTGACCGGAAGAGTTGCCGGAACTGGATCGGACGAGCTCCGGCTTCTTCGTCTGCCGTGTGAAGAAGATCAGCAGCGCCGCTGGCACGAACTCTGTCGAAAAATGGATCACGAACTCGAACGCGATGTGGTGCACGCCGACCGGCGAGCGGTACTTGGACTCCTCCGACTCGAGATACCCACTGCCCATGCCCAGCAGGTACACCGCTTTCACAGCAAAGAGCACGCAAAGCAGGATGCAGACAGCAGTGATCTGTGCACCCGAGACAGGAGTGGCACGCACGCACACTTTCTGTGAGTGACGCAACTCCACGAAAGAACAAGTGCCTCCAAGGCGCGCGCACTCGCAGACACACGCACCCTCCGGAGCACGATCTGGCGAGGCGACAAGCTCTGGGAGGCGGCTGTGGCAGGCAGATCGAAGAAGAAGTCCTCGTCCGGACTCTGCGTGCGGAAGAAGAAGATCAACCGCACGCTGTAGTAGAGGATCCCAAAGAGCCCGCCGAAGTAGACGCTGCCGAGCACGAGGTCGCACGCCTTCCAGAAGCCGCCGGCCGTGTTGCTGAGCGCGAAGAGCACACCGAACGCCACGTAGAACAGCACGTTGAAGGCGAAGAAGAGCCGGCGCGGCCACGGGTACGCCTTGCCCCAGCACGCGTAGCACAGCTGCGCCCAGAACAGCAGCACGAGCCCGTACATGGTCACGAAGAGCAGCGCCGGCAGCCAGAGGAAGAACGTGAGCAGCCGCGCCGCGAACGACGCCGGTCCCATCGTCGTCTGCGCCGCTGACAGCGTCGCCACCTCTGTCACGAGCGACAGCACGCGGATCGTCGACGCCACAAAGAGCAGCAGGAAGAAGCGCTGGCGCATCTCGGCGCCGGTGGACGCGGACGCAGAGCTGTCGTCGTCGAGCATCCCAGAAGAGACGGTGACGACGGCTACGCCGCCGCCACCAGCGCCGGCCAGCGAGCTCTGCGACGACGCGCCGTTGAACGAGTTGTGACCGCTACCGTTGCGGGGGCTGCCGGCTGCGTATGCGTGTTTACTCAGCGGCGCGCCGCCGAGGGTCGTGACGGTGGCGCTCGGCCGCAACAGCGCGCGGCGCGCCGCCCACTGGCGCCAGAGCACGCGGCCCGACAGCACGCTGAGCGCGAGGAAGAGCAGGATTGTGGAAAACAGCAGCGCGCGGTTGGCGGCGCTGAGGCTTGCGACGCCCTCGCCATCCGCCGGCGAATCCAGAGCTGGAGGTGGCGATGACGGGAGCGAAGCCGCGGCCACCGCGATCGAGGCGTCCGCGGCGTCGCTGAACGGCCATGCGCGCGATGGAAGCAGGAGCATGAGTGGCTTCGCGTGAGGAGGAGGGGGGCTTCACAGCAGGCCGATAGAGGGACAGACAACCGGCTTCGCGGTCGCTCGTGTTCCGCCCTTCTTCGCCGCTGTGCGATGTGGCGCGTGTGGTTGTGAACGAGATTTCAAAAAAGAGACGGAATCAGGATTGGGAGCGGTAGTGCATCGTTATGTATCACGAGCAAAAACTGAACTGCGACTTCTCCTTCAAGATTGATTTTGTCCATGCAACAGCAGAGCGAGCGCTCCCCGATGCTGCCGGCGACGGTGACGCCTGCCACTGACGCCCCATCGCCAGCCGCTGCGAGCAGCTTCTTGGACGTCAGTGG
>SMMQ01000261.1:9119-19866 GCA_008271595.1 [Pythium] brassicae (nom. inval.) | reverse complement strand
GGGGGGGGCAAAGATAGCGCTCAACGCGTCAGTTTCATGGGCGGTTTCGACTGCTGCTGCTGCTGTCAGTTACACGGACCCAGTCAGGAAGCGGAGCCATCCAAGTGGCAACAGCCTTCCTGCCTGGTCCACTGCGAAAAGTAAGCGCCGAGTGGTCATCTCACGTGGCGCACGGTGCCTCGCTTGGCGAGACCAAAATGCGCGATCTGCGTCTCTGCGCGCTGCAGCTTGCTCGCCATCTTGCGCTCCTGCCAGCTGCGGCGCTCGTCGCTGTCAAAGCCGTCGACGCGCCACTCGATGCCCGGCACTGCGCACAGCTTCGCGGCGCTCGCGTCCGGGAAGAGCTGCTGGTAGAGCGCGATCGTGGACACCTCCTCGACCCCGGCGCTAGCCGCGTCGAGCGTCAGCGCGTCTCCGAGCAACGGAAAGCCGACAAGCGCGAGACGCGCGAGGTCCCAGAGCGCGAGCGTGTTCCAGGGCGTCGTGCGGCCGTCGAGCTGCAGAGTGTCCCCGCTCTCGCTCTCGCTCTCTCCGTGAGACGGGCGGAAGTCGTGGCCAGGGAGCGCTGCGCCGACCACAAGGTCTCTCCCAACCTCAAAGCGCGACGCGAGGAACGTCACAGCGGCCGCGTCCGCCACCACCTCGAGTGACTGGAGCAGCAGCAGCCGCGCGGACGGGAAATGCGTCGCCGCCGCGGCTACGAGCGCGTTCAGCGCCGGCACGAAGCGCCCCCACTGCAGCAGCGGCAGCACCACCACGCGGGCGCCAGTCGACGCGGTTTCGAGCCGCAGGCGCGCCACTACCTCAAACGCGGATTTGGCGAGCGGGCTGTCGGGGGCGTCCGAGGCGGCGGGCGGGACCCCCACGGCGACTAGCGCGCCGGCAGCGAACGACGCCGCGCGCGCGCAGAACGCGAGCAGCGGGCGCAGCTCCGCGTCCACGTCCAGCTGCTCATGCGGCAGCAGGCGGTGTGTGCTCCAGTGTACGCGCGTCGCGACGACGAGCGAGGCGGTCGCCATTTCGCCAGCCAGGTGACGAGCAAGAAGGCTCAATCCGTTGATTGTGGGTGAGAAAGTCAACATTTCCGCCCACGCACCATTTATTCCGATATTATTCTGGCTGATTCAGAATGACGCGCAAGAAGCGATCGGCGGCCGCAGCCTTCCCCGCCGACGCGCCGGGTGCTCCGCCAGCGGCGGGACAGCAGCACCCGCCGCCGCCAGTAGAGCGAGTCGTTGACGCGCTCCCGGCGCTTGACGCGCAGCTTGAGGAGTCCACAAAGGCGCGGCGCAAGCGCAAGCAGAAGCGCAAGCACATGACGACGACATCCGACGCCCGCGCGGCCGGCCGCACGCCGCCGCAAGAGCAACGCGAATGCGACAAGAAGAGCGGCACAGGCGAACAGCAGGCGAAGCGCGCGAAACTTGCGCCGCCGACCACCAGCGAAGGCGACGCAACGCTCTCGGTGGCGGCCTCAGCGCCGTCGTACTCGCACTCGCACTCGCCCCAGACGCAGGCGTCGGCGCAGGCGCTTCCTCCGTCACTTCCTCCGCGCGAGCCCGGGGCGGCGCTTCTCATCGGCGCCGCGATGTACGACATCACGGGCCCCGCAGCGGAAGTCGGCATGTTCGGGTACGCTAAAGCGGGGCAGCTCACGTCGGGCGTGCACATGCGGCTGCGCGCGCGCGCGTTCGCGTTCCGCCACGCGCAGTCGGGCGCAGGCTGCGTGTACGTGGTCGCGGACGTCGGCATGGTGTCCGAGTGGGTGCGCCAGGCCGTGGTCGCGCGGCTGCGCACGCACTCGGCGCTGCCCCCGGGCACGTACTCGCTCGTGAACGTCATGATCAGCGCGACGCACACGCACTGCTCGCCGGGCGGCACGTCGCACTACTTTATCTACAGCATGCACCCGCCGCTGCGCGGCGCGGACAAGCAGAACTACGAGTGCGTGGTCTCGGGCATCGTCGAGGCCGTCGTGCGCGCGCACGGGAACCTGCAGCCGGGCGTGGTCCGCGTCGCGAAGGGCAACTGCCTCGGCGCGTCGGTGAACCGGTCCGAGGACGCGTACGCGGCGAACCCGCCGACCGAGCGCGCGCAGTACGAGCACGACACGGACAAGGAGATGACGCTCTGGCGACTCGACGGCGAGAATGGGTACCCGATCGGCATGATCAACTGGTTCGCGGTGCACCCGACGAGCATGGGGAACTGGTACACGCTCATCACGGGCGACAACAAGGTACAACCACCGTCGTGTGTCGGCTCGTGGGGTGCAGTTGCGACTGGGGTTCGCTCTAACCACTGGCGGTGGCTCGTGTGTGTCATGGGTGGGTGGGTGCTCTCGGCGGCAGGGCTACGCAGCGCACGTGTTTGAGAAAGAGCACGGCACGAACCATCTCATGGACCGGCCGCGCGCGTTCGTCGCGGCGTTCGCGCAGAGCAACGAAGGCGACGTGAGTCCGAACATCTGCGGCCCGCGCCACTGCGAGACGCAGCACAAGGACTTTGAGCGCATGCTCCTGGTCGCGAACGCGCAGCTCCAGACCGCGCGCGAGCTGTACGCCAAGGCGCTGGCGGCGCCCGCGCTCTCGGGCGACGTCCAGTGTGTGCAGCAGTACGTCGAGTTTGGGAAGATCGCGCTGAGCCCCAAGTGGCACCTGCACAAGGAGTGCCCGCCGGCGACGTCGTCCGGATGCATCGGCGTGTCGATGATGGGCGGGACGACGTTCGACGGCCGCGGGCTCGAAGCGATCCCGGAGGGCGTGACGTGGGGCGACTACCCGAAGCTGACGACGCTGCCCGAGCTGCAGAGCTTCCAGAAAGAGAAGCCGATCTTCTTCCCCACGGCCCGGTACGGACTCTCCCCGGCCGTGCTGCCGCTGCAGCTCTTTGTCGTCGCTGGCTGTCTGCCGATCGCGGCGGCGCCGTTCGAGATCACGACGATGGCGGGCCGGCGGCTCCGGGCGTCGCTGCACGCTGTCTTCCAAGAGCTCGGACGCGATAACGTGTACGAGCCGGTGATCTCGGGCCTCAGCAACGCGTACTGCGGGTACCTCACGACGCGGGAAGAGTACGCGGTGCAGCGCTACGAAGGCGCGTCGACGCACTTTGGGCCGAACCAGCTCTGCGCGACGTGCCAGCAGTTCGAGGTGCTCGCGCGCGCGCTCTGCGCTGCCGCTGTGGACCCGGACGCGGCGGACGCGGCCGTCGAGACGCTGCCGCCGCCGCGCGTGAACGGCGTCGGCGTGCTGGACTACAACCTCCCTGTGCTGCACGACGGGCTGCTGAACAAGTCGTCGTATGGGCTCGTGGTGCCCGGCACGGACGTGATGAAAGAGTACCACCCGGGCTCGACCGCGACCGTGAGCTTCCACGCCGCGCACCCGAAGAACAACCTGCGCACGCAGGGCACGTTCCTCGAAGTGCACCGCTGGGTTGCGGACCCGGGCCGGCCGGACGGCGGTGTCTGGGTGATGCACGCGGACGACGGCGACGCCAACACGTTTTTCCACTGGCGGCGCCAGGGCACGTTCGCGTCCGTCGTGACGATCGAGTGGTGGATCCCGTCGTCGACGCCCGCGGGCCAGTACCGCATCAAGGTGAACGGCGACTACAAGCAGTTCTTCTCGCGCACGATCCGGTCGTACTCGGGCGTGTCGTCCAGCTTTGAGGTGCTCGCCGGCCGCCGCGGAAGCAGCGCGGACGAGAGCCCCCGCAGCCGCTTCCCGGTGCTGCCGTCGCCGTGATTGAAACGCGGACTCTCTCCTTTTTGCGACGTCATCGTTAGTCATCGTCTGCATGGAGGCTCGCGCGTGGGTCCGACCTGTACGATGAAGCTCACTCAGCTTTAGGCTGAAGCCCTCGCGCAGAGCGAGCGAACACCAACAAGGCTGAGGTCTCGACACTTTGGATCACTTTCGATCAGGTTCAGGTTCAGGTGTTGTGTTGCAGGAGAGTCAGACGTGGTGAAGCCGCCGAACCCTGGCGCTTGGCTTGGCGCGGGGACGACGCCAGACACGCCGTGCTGTTCTGTTCGTACAGCCGTTCGCATAGCCAGCGAAATGGCCGACGACGACTGCGTTCGGCACGCACGCTGGCAGCGTGGCTGAACTCGCGGTGTGTGCGCAATGGCACGTCAGTTTCCGGTCGACACGCGCGCGTGACGTGCTCCGACGATCTCGTTACGTCGAGAGGCTGTCAAACTGCACCGCGAGGACGACACTCACTCGCGACCATGCAGACGCCAGCCGATCACGGGCGAGCGAGGGGGGGGGGGTTGGCGGTTGACGGGCGAGTGTGTTGGGACAACACCGCCCACGTTTCTCCGGCGCTAGGCGTCACATCAAAGTTCGTTGCGCACGTTCGTCGGTCGGTCGGTTGAGCGCTCGCTCTGTCCGGAGATCGAGATCGAGGAGGAGGTGGAAGTTGGAAGACTTTGACTTCCGAGCCTGTCGTGTGACAGGCTTGACGCATGATTTCCAGGGTGCATGCGAACGACGACGACGACACGCTTTTTACAGTATCTGGAGACGAACGACTTGGTGACTAAAGCCAGCAATTTAACGCGCGACCTTGAGCGAGCGAGCGAGCGACCCGAAGGTGTCTACTGTATGAGCAAGAGAGGCCTTGCCCAAGGAGGAGGGAGGACGCAGGCGTGGAGAGCGTTGTGTGCAAGGCTGAAGTGCGAGGCGAGAACAGCGCGCGCGTCCATCTGCTGTCGAGTCGGATGAGATCGTCCACCGCGGTCGTTTTTGACTTCCCTATTTCAACGAAAAATGTATTCCAGACTCCCCTACTATTTTCAGTATACTTTCCGTACATGTTAGAATCCCGCTCCTTTCGAAATGACTACTCACACATCAAGTTTGACTTCATATCGTGGTGACTCTGACTACTCTACATTCTGCCAGTGAAAGAAAGACAGAGCACCGCATACAGTCCACGCAGTTCCGCCCGCCCGCCTGCGTCTGCCTGCCCTGCCTTGCCCTGTCCTGCCTTGCCAAGGGTAGTGGTGCCGCTGCACTTCTCACTCTCAGCCTCTCTCGTGATGGAGTCGGTCGAGGAGGAAGTCTTCGAGGTGCAGACCCTGCAGCCGTTCCACGGCTGGGCCTTCGAGCGCTTCTGCGACCGCAGCGGCAACGCGTTCCCGGCGCTCACAGCCGCCGCGCGACCGCGCGCCGCGCGCGACGACCTCCTGAACGCCGTCACGACAGCGGACGGCGGCGGCAGCTCCGACCTGGAGCTCGAGGTCGGCGCGCTGCCGAGCGCAGAGTGGATGTGGAGCCACGAGTGGCTCCCGGACGTCGAGTACACGCAGTGCGACGAGGAGGGCTGGAGCTACGGCTCGACGCTTGCGCGCATCAACCGGCGCCTCGCCGAGGGCACGAGCAAGGTCAAGCGCGAGTACTACCACTTTGTGCGCCGCCGCCGCTGGATCCGCACTCGCGTCAAGAAGCCGCCAGCACCGGCCACCAGCCGCCGCGCAGCGGTCCTCGACGCTGCCGCCAGCCGCAGTCAGAGCCGGAGCCGGAGCAGCAGCAGCAGCAGCAGCAGCAGTGAGAGCGACGCCGCGTCAAGTTCGCGGAAACCGTCCGACGCCGGTGCGTTTGGTCGTACATTCGTGCATTCATACATTAGCGGGCATGTGCTGTACGTGATGGGGGCACTGACAGTGATGAGACTACCCCACAGTGGTGCCAGCGACGACACCGAAGCGCTACTACCGCGTGTACCGCGACTCGGTGCTCGCGCACTTCCGCTTCCGGTCGACGCCGCGGCTGTCGAACTTTGTCAAGGTCGAGTACGCGGCCGAGGATATCCAGCTCGAGGGCTGGCTCGGGCAGCGCGGGACGTTCTCGCGCGGCTGGAAGCTCCGGTACTTTCTGCTCCGGCTCGACCGCAGCAGCCTCGTGTGCCTGCGGGACCGCGCGTCGCTCGTGCAGCTGTGCGAGGAAGTGATCGACCGGCACACGTCCGTGACGGTCGAGGAGTCGGCGAACCCGCAGCAGTTCCAATTCCTCGTGCTCAACCGCGAGCGGCAGCTCCGGCTCAACGCGGTCGACGCCGCCACGCGCGCGGCCTGGCTCTCGGCGATCAGCGAGCTCATCGTGCGCAGCCGCGCGTCATTCTTTGCGGGCGACGAGTCCGAGGGCAATTTGAGCGTGCGCAGCCGCACGTTCCGGCGCATGCAGCACACGTCGGTCGATTACGACGACGAGACGTCCGGCTACTTTGGCAGCATGGGGCACCGCGTGACGACAGGCAACGGCGGCCCCAGTGGCGGCGGCGGCGGCCCCAGTGGCGGCGGCGTCGTCACGAAGAAGACGCGGCGCCGCGCGTGGCGCCCGTACAAGCTCCTGTCGGCGACGATGCACTCGCGGTTCGACACGGACCGCCTGCGCCGGTTCGACTACTTTGAGCGCTTCCGGAAGGATCTCCGGCGCGCGCTCGCGGCCGCCGAGGCGTTCGTGACGAGCAACATTGACATTTTGGAGGAAAACCTCGAGGCCGCCGAGCAGCTGCTGTCGTCGGCGGTCGCGGGCGTCCCGAAAGAGGACATCGCGGCGCTCCGGCTCGAGGTCGCGCAGTCGCTGCGCGCGTTCGAGGACGCTGCAGGCGCCGCGCTCGAGCACGCGCACGCGAACGTGCTCAGCTGCAACCGCCTCGCGCGGGACTTGTATTTATTGGCGCGCCGCCTGAACGAGCGCACGCTGTCGTTCGCGCCGCCACCGGCGCAGGCGACAGTCAAGAAGGTGATCGTCGAGTCCCCGGCCAAGCGCCGGATACCGGAAGACTGGTTCATTGAGCCGAGGGATTACGACAAGCGGCCGAGCGCGACGGGCAGCGTCCCAGAGTCCCTGCCGCCGCCGCCGTCGACGTCGTCGTTGTCGCGCAGTCTGGTTGTAGGCAGCGCGACAGCGAAGCCCCTCGCCGACAGAACCGCGCTGTCCAAGTCGCTGACAGAGTTGAAGACCGCCATGACGACGACAACGACGACCGGACGCCGGTTGTCGATCACGGACCCGAGCAGCAGCAGCCGAGCGTCGGTCACGAGCGCGCTGTCCGGCTCCGAGCCGATCCGCATCAAGCCGTACGTGGAGATCCCGAGCGCGCTCTGCGACGGCCACTTTGAGCTCCCGAGCGGCGTCAACGACTTCGTGATCAAAGTGCACGAGAAGGACCTCGGCGCGCTCATCGGCTTCACGCTGTGCTCGAAAGAGTACGTGAAGGAGCTCGAGAGCCACTTTGCGAACGCGCTGGACGTCGCGCACGAGTTTGCAGCGGAGGAGCGCGACTCGTTCAAGCAGGTCGCGCCCGGCGCGAAGAGCCACCACTCGTTCATCTCGACGCGGCTTTCGGCGACAAAGGCCGAGCTGTACCTGAGCAAGCTGCGCTCGAACGACGTCCAGCACACGGACATGAAGTTCTCATACGAGTCCGGGAGCAGTACGCACTCGATCCGCTGCGTCACGTTCTTCGCAGCGCAGTTCCACGCGATGCGCGCGCTCACGGAGCCGGGCAACCTGCAGTTCCTCAACTCGATCGCGGAGAGCCGGCGCTGGGACGCCACTGGCGGCAAGTCTGGCGCGTTCTTCTCCATGGTGCGCGCCTTGCTGTGTGTTGTGTGTTTTGTTGTGTGTCGGTCGACTCGCTGCGTTGAGGGCTAACGCTGTTGGTGTGTGCGTGCGTGTGTGTGTTTGTTCGACAGACCCACGACAAGCGCTATGTACTCAAGGGCATCTCGTTGACCGAGTTCAACATGTTCCTGCACATGGCGCCGCACTATTTCAAGTTCATGTCGCACGTGCTGGAGCTGCAGAGCCCGACCGTGATGGCCAAGATCCTCGGTGTGTTCAAGCTCACGCAGAGCCGGCGGCTGCACAAGCAGGCGACGTACGTCGTCGTGATGGAGAACCTCTCGTTCGGCCGCGCGCCGGGGCAGATGTACGACATCAAGGGCATCCTCCGGCGCCGGTACGACCACTCGGACAGCGACAGCGCGAGCGACGACGACCGCGAGGACGCGGACGCGAGCGCCCGGTTCCAGGGCAGCGTGGCGTCCACGAACGCGCACGTGGCGGTGAAGCTCCCAGTGCTGCTGGACGGGAACCTGGCGGAGCGCATCCCGATCCCCGTGAGCCAGTCGGACCTCGACGTGCTCAACCAGGCGATCCAGAACGACACGGCGTTCCTGTGCCGCGCGGGCGTGATCGACTACTCGATCCTCATGCTCTTCGACGAGGAGCGACGCGAGGTCGTCTTTGGGCTCATCGACTACCTGCACCAGTTTGACTTTCTCAAGAAGATGGAGTCGACGTCGAAAGCCGGGCTGACGTTCCGCAACCCGACAGTAATCAGCCCCGTGTCGTACCGCCGGCGCTTTGTGAACGCGATGCACCGGTACCTTGTCGGCATCGAGGAAGAGCTCGAGCTGCGCATGCGCAAGCGCGGGTACGCGTCGACAGCGCGCCGGGCCGATGGTGCGGGTGCCGGAGCGCTGGCGCTGCCGGCGCCAAAGACCAAGAGCAGCGACGACGGCGACAGCAGCGACAGTCGGCGCGCGCACCGGCGGCTTCAGCGCGCGAACGGCGTCGAGTCGCCTCAGCGTGCGTCGATGGCTGGGGCGGAGAACTGCTGCGTGGACGTCGCGACAGCAGCGTCGCGGGCGTCGACAGGCTCGCTGCTGGAGCAGGCGAGCATGGAGCGGCGGAAGGCGAACGCGAGCCTGGAGCTAGTCGTAAGCTCGACGCGCGCGCGCGGGCACTCGTTCTCGCACGTGGCGCTCGAGGCGCCGTCGTTCGACCGCGTCGGGGGCAAGGCGCACAGCGACGGCGAGGAGTTCAGCTCGACGTCGTCCGACGACAACTGCCTCAAGGGCTCGCAGGCGGTCCTCGACTCGATGCTGCCCGAGTTCGACGACTAGAGTAGCTAGTAGGACAAGATAGTGAGTGCCATCGTCGCCCTTCCGTAGTAACACACTCGTACCGAACGCGGGGGATCGATCCAACCGACCGACAGCGACAAGTGAACAAGAGGATACCAACGTGGCTCCTGGCATTGAGAGCAACGGGGAGGGGGGAGGTGGGGGAATGGGAGTGGCGGACCGGCGGCCGCCGTTAAATAGGCGCGACGGACACAAACAGCAGACAGACGGTGGCAGCAGACGGACGCGCGTCTACGCCCGCATCTTGGTGAGGCGGTAGAAGACGTACTTGTCCTGGAAGGTCGGGACCGTCGTCGCGATCGGCTCGACGACGCCCTCGTCGACCAATGCCTGGCCCACGAGCACGGCGTCGAGGAGCGAGCCGGCGATGCGCAGCTCGCGGATCACGTTCACGGCCTCGGCGCCGAGGAAGCAGCCGACAAAGCCCTTGTAGAAGAGCAACTTGTTCTTGCGCTCAAAGACCTTGAGCAGCACGCGCGCAAAGATCTGGAGCACCTCGTCCGTCACGAGCGCGTGCACGTCGTCCGACGCGGCCGCAAAGTCGTACTCGACGACGCCCGCGGACTCGCGCGAGAGCACGGACTCGCGGTAGTTGGCCGCCGTGATGGACGCGCGCGCGTGGGAGCCCCCGGGCGAGCCGGCAAGGTAGTCGCCGTCGTCGTACTCGAGCGCCTTGGTGAAACGGTAGAAGTTGTCCTTGGAGCTGTGGAGCTGGTCGTCCGTGCGCGACACGTGCTCAATGTACCCGAGGCGCACGAGCACGCTCCCGAGCCGGAGCGCCGTCGGCTGGTCCTCGGCGAAGCCGTTGAGCACCATCTGCTTGATCGCATCGCTGCCCGTGAACGTGTCCTTGTAAAAGTTGAACCGCGAGTGGCGCGTCTTGACCTCGATCGTCGAAAAGAGGAAGCGGGCGAGCACCTGAAAGAACTCCTTCGGGAGCCCCTCGTGGAACGCGATCTCGATCGTCTTGAGCCGCTCGAGCCGCGCCTCCTTGAGCGGCGAAAGCTCCGTCCCCGAGATCCCCGACAGCGAGCTGTCGCTGTCGTCGAACGTGTCGTTCCCGGACTCGCGCTCTTCTTCTTCCTCGTCGTCGTCGTCGGCGTCGGCGTCCGCGTCCATGTCGGCGACGTCGTGCGTCTCTGTCGCTGCGCGAGCCGACGACACTGACGCCGACGCGGGCGATGGCTGCCGCTGCGCACTGCTACTCGCGTGCTCGGCCGCGTCGTCCTCGCCGAGCGACGACGACGACGACGAGTGGGTCGAGTTCGTGGAGCGCCCGAGCGGGTCCTCCGAGCTTAGCGACGCCTCCGTGCTGCCGTAGCTCGACGTCGACGTCGTGCGCGGCTGGTCGAGGAGCGTCGGCCCGGAGCTCAGCCGCGACATGCGCGTCGTGCCGCGCTCGTGCGACGCGCGCGAGCCCGCGCTCGAGCCGCGCGGCGGCTTCTCGAACTGCTTAAAGTCCACGAACGGCTCCATGGACTCGCGGATGCGCACGATCTTGTCGAGCGCGGCGTTCGTGCGGTCGAGCAGCGAGCGGATCTGGGCCTGCGACGACGCGCGCGGGCGCGTGCCGCCGAACTCGAGCGACGCGTACTGGCTGTGCTGCGGGTGGTGCTGCTGCTGCGGATGATGGTAGCCGCCGCTGTTGCCGGCGGGTTTGATCGGCTCGAGGCGCAGCCCGGCGCCGCTGCCCATCGAGAAGCTCGCGCCCATGATCGCGGTGTCGCGCTGCCCGTTGGCGGCGCTGACGCTCACGTCGAACGTGTCGCGGTCAAAGTCGCCGGCGTCGAACGTGTCGCGGTC
>SMMQ01000255.1:13767-25082 GCA_008271595.1 [Pythium] brassicae (nom. inval.) | reverse complement strand
CAGAGCAAAGTGGCGGCGCTGAACCTGCTCGCAGCGTTCAGCGACGTGGCCGCGGCCGAGGTCGCCGCGAGCCTGCCGGAGATCATCCCGGTGGTCTCGGAGAGCGTCCACGACACGAAGAAGCAGGTGCAAGACGCGGCGCTCGCGGCGCTTACCGCGGCGTGCGCCAAGATCAGCAACGACGACGTCGTGCCACTCGTGCCGCTGCTCGTGGCGGTCATTGCGCGGCCCGAGCAGACGATCCGCGCGGTCGACGCGCTGCTCGCGACGACGTTCGTGTCGAACGTGGACGCGCCGACGCTCGCGCTCATCGCGCCGCTGCTGCACAAGGCGCTGCGCGACACGTCGATCCACAGCTCGTCCCTTAAGCGCAAGGCGTCAGCGATCATCGACAGCATGTGCCGCCTCGTCACGCGCCCGTCGGACGTGCTGCACTTTGTGCCGCTGCTTCTCCCGCAGCTCGAGACCGCGATCGAGCGGCTCACGGACGAAGAGGTCGTCGAAGCGGCGCGGGGCGCGCGCGCGCACCTCGTGCACGCAGCCGGCGGCACTGTCGACCTCGCGGACGACCCGATCGCGGTCCGCAGCAAGCTGCACGCGGCGCTGCTCGCGGGCTTCCACGGCGCGCTCGACCGCGCGACGCACCCGGCGCTCGACGACTTCACGCTCGAGTACGTCGCGCACGTGTGCGCCGAGCTTGCGATGGCGGACCGCGGCGCCGAGTGGCGGCGCTTCGTGCTACCGTACCTGCTGCCGCACATGCACGACCACGACGCCGAGCGCGTGTGCGACGCGCTGCGCGCCGCGGGCGGCGGCCTCGGCGGCGAGCGCGAAAAGTCGACGGACCCGGCCGACGTGTGCGACGTCGACTTTTCGCTCGCGTACGGCGGCAAGATCCTGCTGCGCAACGCGCGCCTGCGACTCACGCGCGGCCACCGGTACGGGCTCGTGGGCAAGAACGGCGTGGGCAAGACGACGCTCATGCGCAACATCGCGACCGGCGCGATCGACGGGCTCCCGGAGACGCTGCGCACCGTGTACGTGCAGCACGAAGACGTCGTTGAGAGCTGCGGGTCGCTGCTCGCGTCCATGGTCGCGGCGCCGGAGCTCGCGCACCAGACGCCCGCGGTGGTCGAGGCGACGCTGCGGGACATTGGCTTCACGTCGGCGATGCTCGCAGGCGACATCGACGCGCTCTCAGGCGGCTGGCGCATGAAGCTCGCGCTCGCGCGCGCGATGCTCTACAACGCGGACGTGCTGCTGCTGGACGAGCCGACGAACCACTTGGACGTGCACGCAGTCGCGTGGCTCGTCGAGTACCTCAACTCGCTCGCGTCCATGACGGTGCTGCTCGTGTCGCACGACACGGGCTTCCTCGACAGCGTGTGCACGGACGTGCTCCATTACGAGAGCAAGCAGCTCGTGCTCTACCCGGGCACGCTCGCGCACTTTGTCACGCTCCACCCGGAGGCCAAGCACTACTACGAGCTCGCGGCGACGGACACGGTCTTCCGGCTACCGCAGCCCGGGCGGCTCGAGGGCATCGCGTCGACGACGCGCCGCATCCTCACGATGGACCGCTGCTCGTACACGTACCCGGGCGCGAGCGCGCCGCAGCTCTCGGACGTGACGCTCAAGCTCTGCCTCGCGTCGCGCGTCGCGGTCATCGGCGCGAACGGCGCCGGCAAGTCGACGCTCATCAAGATGCTCGTGCAGGAGACGGCGCCAGACGCGGACGGTGGCGAGATCTGGAAGCACCACAACGTGCGGCTCGCGTACGTGGCGCAGCACTCATTCCACCACGTCGAGCAGCACCTCGAGAGCTCGCCGGTCGAGTACTTCCAGTGGCGATTCGGCGGCGAGAACGGCATCGACCGCGAGCTCGGCGCGCGGGTGAACCTCAAGCAGAGCGAGGAGGAGAAGCTGCTCGCAGGCCAGCGCACGGGCCAGATCGAGAAGATCGTATCGCGCACTAAGGGAAAGCGCGGCACGCTCGTGTACGAGGCCAAGCTCGTGGGCATGTCGGAGCGCCACAACAAACTCTACACGCTCGAGCAGCTCCAGGAGATGGGGCTCGGCAAGCTCGCCGAGGCCGAGGACACGCGCCAGGCGACGCTCGCGGGCGGCCTCGACCTGCGCCCGCTCACGACGAAAGAGATCCAGCGCCACCTTGACGACTTCAACCTCGCAGCCGAGTTCGGCACGCACGGCAAGATCCGCGGGCTCTCGGGCGGCCAGAAGGTGAAGCTTGTGATCGCCGCGGCGATGTGGAACCGCCCGCACCTGCTCGTGCTGGACGAGCCGACGAACTACTTGGACCGCGCGGCACTCGGCGCGCTCGCGGACGGGATCCGCGAGTTTGGCGGCGGCGTCATCATGATCTCGCACAGCGAGGAGTTTTACAACTCGCTGTGCACGGAGAAGTGGCTCGTCGAGTCCGGGCGCGTTCACGTGGTCGGCGAGGCGCAGGAGACCGAGTACCGCGCCGGCGGCGGCCGCAAGATCATCGACGACGAGCCGGAGGAGGACAAGAAGACGGCCGGCTCGATCAACGACCAGATGAAGCGCACGAAGCTGACGAACCCGAAGACGCTGCGCCCGCTCTCGAAGCAGGAGATCCGTAAGCTCGTGAAACTTGCCAAGGCGGCCGGCAAGTCGTTTGACGACTTTGTCGACGGCATCACCAAGACAAGCCCCGAGTGGAAGTGGCTGTAGAAGTACCAGGCGATGTATCTATCCCCCCCCCCTTATTGCTGCATGAACAAACGATAGAGAGAGAGAGAGCTCGAGAGACGTTCAAGTTGGAGAGTTAGAGAACAGCTTGCGTCGAAATGAACTCGAATGTGCATTCATTCATTCACTCACCTGCGCTGCAGGCATTGTGGTTGGCTTGTGGTGGAGCTGGCGATGTAGGAGTGGGTTTCGAGATTCGACGTGATGGCGTGTTGGTCAGTGGCTGGCTGGCTGGTTGGTTGGTTGGTTCGGACGTGCGCTGTTCGATGATTCCTCCTGTTCCTGGTTGGAGAGTTACTGCATCATTATAATACTGAGTCAGTACCATACACTCAACGACGTGTACCCAACGCTCGCAGAAGCAGATTCTCGCGGTTGCAACGCCGCACACTGCACAGGTTTCCGAGAGCAGGTTGTCTGCTCCGTGTCGCTGGATGATTCGAGGTATTGAAGGCGAGTCGTTGGACACGGCGTGATGCGGGACGTTCTGGGTCTCTCTGTGGTGTCCAGTTCCGGGGTTTTGGGTACCGCGGTCGTCAATACAATTATGAACGTCAAATTATCATCGTTTTGAAAAGGAAATGTTGGCATAGAGTGCCAAAAACGTTTGCTACTATCTTGTGACTAATCGATTTAGAAAGGAAATTATGTAATGATCGTTCGGTTTACGCGCTCACCTCTGTAACAGGAACACTCAGTCAAAATCGCCAGCAAACGATGCAGTTCCCTCTGAAAGTGCGGGTCATACATGCAGAGTGCTGGTCCCTTGTGGCCAACCAGAGTCACTGACTGGTTGCTACAGCACCACTTTCCCTTTCGCGTTCAACCACACAAGCGCCACTGTTCCGATGACAATGATCACGAAGAGCTGCTGCTACGACGTGGTGCTGCTCCCAAACACGTGCTCAAGAAGCTCGTCGTCCCTGCGAGCGACGGAGCTGTCGACTGTCTCGAGCTGCAGCAGCGCCTCGGAGTGTGGAGCCGCCGCAAGGCTACAGGACTGGATGTACTGGCAGCGCGACGGCGACAAGAACCCGAGCTGCTGGACGAAGGTGTTCGCTGTGCTCCGCGACGAGTTCCTGTGGCTCTACCAGCGCCAAGAGTCCGCGCCGAAGAGCGTGCTGCTCCAGCTCGCAGTCATGACCGTCGAAGTCTCCGGCGAGCGCCAGCTGCGCGTCGTCGACCCGAACGGCGAGGACATCACGCTTTGTCTGCTGAGCACGGACGCGTTCGAGAGCTGGCGAGAGGGTTTGCAGCTCGCTTCGGTCCGGACAGACGAGTACTTTCGCTCGTCGAACCTCGACGCGAAGCACCTGCCCGACGACAGCTTCTTCCGCGGCACGCTCGTCGCCTACCGCCAGCCGACCAAGCGACAGCGGTGCATGACTGCGGTGTCAAGGCTCGCGCACCGCTTGAAGGACTGAGGCTGACGCTGCTCCACGCACGGTGCGCGAAGACGCCATCGCCCAGGGAGCTTGTCGATAGGTACTAGTAGAAGAAGATTATTTATGCTGCGGCGGCAGCAGCAGCAGCAGACGTGGAGCGTGAGCGAGCGGAGCTGCGCATGTGATCAATACGATTGCAATTCTGTTACTCGTTCGAGTCGGCACCCAGCGTTGAAATGTGTTGCCATCGTCGTCGATGGAGCAAGCGAGCTGGTTGTGGTGACACCAGTTGTCATCTGTGTGTTGCGCCATCGCACTGCGATTCGCAGCGCGTTGTTGACAGCGTCAGGGGGACGCCTATGCTCGGTGTCGATCGCGATCGCAGGCGCGCAAAACAAGATCGCGGCGCGACGTGCTCGCCCGGCACCGTTTTCTGATCGAGGCCTACGGACGGCGTCCGGCACAGCTCACGAGGGCGGAGGGGATGCAAAGCGACGAAGCCCGGCGGCCATTGGATGGCCGCACAGCTGTCAGCCTCGATTTTATTGACCCGGATCGCCATCACTCGAGATCAAGAGAGAGAGTGGGACTGCAGTGGACATGAAGACAAGCAGGCTTCCATCCTCAATCAGGATGGATGCGGCCGTTGCGACGCTCGTCGGTCCGTCGTTGCCATTCATCGTTGGACTCGAGCTCGGTGCGCGGTCTCACAATCGCTTTGGCCGCTTCGACGAGCGAGCGCCAAACGTGGAGAAAGCGAGCGAGGGAGCGAGAACGCAAGTGAGATAAACCCCGACGATAATGGCGAAGCCAGTCGACCGCAGCAGCAGCCTGCGATCCACGGCACTGTCGTCCTCAGGCAGCTGCAGTTACAGCGACCCGCTGTGCTTCGGCGAGTGGGTCTACTGGCAGAGCGACGGCGAGTACAACCCCGAGTGCTGGACCAAGGTGTTCGCGGTCGTCGAGGAGGACTCGAGCGTCGCGCTCTACGGCTGCGAGGACATGTCGTCGCGCACGCTCGTGCGCCGAGCGTCCATGTGGCGCGTGCGCGTGCAGAGCACCCAGCAGCGCCTCACGCTCGTGAGCGCTGAAGACACGGTCGTGCTGCAGCTCTGGCTGCTCAACACCGCGAACCTTGAGATCTGGAAGCTGTGCCTCGAGAACGCCGCCAGCACCGCACCGGAGCCTGTGCGCGACACTGGAGGCAAGCAGCGCGCGCTCGTCATGGCGCACGACGGATCGACCCTGCTCTTCCGCAGACTGACGGCAACAAGACAAGCTCCGGACGCGACCAAGCGCCATGTTGTGAGAGCCATGTACCGATCTGCTGTTCTGCAGGTCAAGAGGCGAATCGTGGCCCTCGTGGAGCGACACGTGTGAGTCACGGACCTGCTGGTCTGCGTGCGTGTGTGTGTTTGCGAGAGCGCATCTGTGTGATAGGTATGTACGTGCGCGTATGTGTGTGTGCTGGGAACGCAGCGTGAGTGTCCGAGTCGGATCTCGAAAGTGAAGCGACAAGCGAGACGAGCGCGTTGCGTGCGCAAGCGTGTTCGAGATCCTCTCTACTGGCGTGTTACGTTGTCTGTCGTCCGCGTCGCCTCATGGTAGCCGTCATCTTGCAGCTTACGCTGCGATCTCAGCGCTGTTGCCAGCACTGCATGCCGCCGAGTCTCGATCGCACGTGAAGCCAACACGCTGGGCGCCAAAGTCGAAGATCGTGTAGTACTCGGTCAGGAAGTTGTCGCCGAGCACCCACCAGTAGAGTCCCTCGCCGAGTTCCCTGCCGGAACCATCCAGGGCCGCCCACGCACACACTCAGCCGCAGAGCCCAGAGGAAGGACGCACCTCGAAATGCTCAGTCGCGGAACGTACGCGTGGTTGCGCAGCTGGATTTCGCAGAGCGCGTCCTCGCAGTACACGTAGCTCGCCGGCGGGAGGCGGAAGTAGTTGCCGTCGCTGGCGCCCGAACCAAACGAGAACGAGAGCGTCGGGAAGTCCGCGGGCTCGGCGCCGGCACACATAACCGTGGCGTCGTCGGCGACGAAGCAGTCGAGCCCGGCGGTGATGTGGCTCATGATCGCCTCGAAGAGCTGCGGTGGCGCGTAGGAGTACGACGTGCCCGAGTCCACGATCGCAAAGCAGAACGGGTCGCAGAGGTTCGTCCACGGCTTGAGCTCGCTGTGGCGTCGCCAGGCCGCCGTGGCGCTCTGCGGGTGCACTGCGCGCGCTCTCGCGCTGCTCGGGACGAGGTGGAAATTGCTCACGTACACTGTCCAGAACGTCAGGCGGTCGTCGACTGTGCACGCGCCATGCGCCACGTGCAACGCTGTTGTGTCAGCAGCTGAGCCACCAACCGCTTCGGGTCTCTGCCCCGCGAGACAGCACACCCGAGCGCATAATGAACGAACGCACTCGGCAGCGTCACGACTGGGACGAACGTCCGCTGGGGCTGCGCGCCGCCCACGGTGGCGTCGAACCCGCCAAAGTGGAACTCAGACGGCGCCGGGTCCTCCTGCCGCGTGAGGTGAAACGCGAACACGGCGTCCATGTCCGGGTACGCGCTCGCGAGCGCCTCGAGCAGCGTCGGGTGCGGGATCTTGCTCATGCCCGCGAACGCGAGGCCCACGACGCCGTCCGTGAGAAATTTCTATGAGTAAGAGAGAGAGAGAGAGAGAGAGAGAGAGAGAGAGAGAGACGCTGCCTGTGAGCTCCGTCCTCGTGCCTCTTGCGGGCTCTGGCTCGGCTTGCAGCAGCCATCAGCACCCACGTACCGGAATGGCGCCCGTCTCCTTTGTGAGCACCGCAAGTGCGTACGCTGGCGCCGAGAAGTTGCCGAGCGCTATGACGTCCGCGCCGACGTCGCCGTACGACTCACCGCTGCCGTAGAGCCCCTCAAACCGCTCGCCGAGGCTCCGGAACGTGGTCGACGCCTGCGGGTCGAAGCTCAGGTGGTCGCCGCAGGACGTGCACGAGTGGCCGGGCACCCACGTGTCGCTCGAGCCTGGCAGCAAAGCGCGCGGTGCCTGCAAGTCACGGCGCTGCGTTCGAAGGCGGCGGGGGAGAACGCAGCAGTCGTGTTTACACACGCTCGCACCTGTGTCAAAGAGCACGCGGAAGGCCTGCGGGGGCGACCCGAACTGCACTTGGCCAAAGTATTGACAGTTGTCCAAATTGCGCAGCGGGAGACGCGACAGGCGCGCGAAGCTCCGGCGGCTCTCCATGCTCACGGCATGCGGGCGGTCCCCGGTGCGCGCTTGGAACTCGGAGAAGCCGGCCGCGTGCTGGCGGTGCCGCGCGGCCATGGACAACGGGATCCGCACGAGCGCCGACGCGCTGGCGGCTGCGAGCAGCAGGGGCAGCAGGAGCGCATTGCAGCAGCGCATGGCGATCCTTCACAGAGCGCAATGTGCGAGCCGTCGTCTCGTCTCGACGTTTGGGCCATCATGACGCCTGATGCGTGCAACCGCGCAGTGTTTAAGCGGACCACTGTGAACCATAGAAGGAGATGCCGCCTCTGTGAATTATGTCCCTGTGATGACCGCAGCTTCCGAGCGCGATGGCGACGGGCTCCCGGCGGGGCTGGTCGGCTCCTCGCTTCTATCTCGACACATTCGCGCATTTGCGTTGCCCAACGCAGACCCACCAAGCCAGCAAGTCACACACACACACACGCGCACGCTTCTTCCTTCCGATGCACTTCTCGCCTCCAATTGTCACGCCAATCGCCAAGCTCCACTCGCTGCTCGCTGCTCTCTCGCAGGCGCTGCTCTACGCCGCGCACTCGGTAGTGGGGCTAAACGACGACGACGCGAGCGTTCCAGACGCAGACAACAAGCCAGAGCGGCGTCAAGAGACAACGCGAGCAGTCCCAAGAGCTACTGGCGACGAAGACGCGGCGCGCACCGTTCGGTCTCGACCCCACAGCCTTCGCCCGTCGGCCGCGCTGCCGTGCGGCACTGTGAGCGTGAGCAGATCCATCAGCGGCGTCGTGAGCTTTGCGTGACTCCATCGATCGCACTCGGCGGGCGCGTCCCGTGTGTATACAAGTGGACTCAGCTGCTCTCAGCATGACGTGAGAAGCCCAAACCCCCGCGATCTTCGAGAGGCATTGCCTCTTCTGCCCGAGTACCTTTTCGATCTTCCGACCCTGCGTTGACTCTGTGTCAAGTCTTGACACAATGCAGGAGGCGGTGGCGACGCCAGCTCTGGGATCAACTGCAGGTTGATTGACCCCAGAGACGATCAAGCGAGGGCTGAACGAACGACTGGCTCATGCCGCGTGGTGTGCAAATTTATAAAAAAAACTCGTTTTTTTTTCCACCGCAAAGCATTGGTGGCAGGCATCGCAACAGTATCAACAGTGCCCGTCCCCGCGTTGATCAACTCGCTTGATCGTCTGGCTGTCAGTTAATCGAGAGGGCGGCAGAGCTGGCAGCGACTCGCGTTCACCACATACACGACGGTGCGCCCACTCGTGCTCGCTCGCTTCGCTGCTTCTTCAGGTCACCATCGCTTCTTGGGTCTCGTGACGACATCCCTTTCGCGGCGACGCGGGAGCAGCCACTCGACCAGCGCGACGTACGTGACCAGCAGCAGGAAGACGCCACCGAGGAGCACACGCACGCCGCCGAGGTGTGCCACGGTCTCGAAGAAGCCCACGTCCGCGTTACTGTCTGCTGCGCCGTCGCCCATTCTCGCCCCGCGCCTCAACTGCGTTCGTTCGCGCCGACCCTGGCAAAATGGCGAGTTTTCTTTGGGTTGAACATCAGTTGATAGAGGTTTCTGGAGTTTTTCGGATGTGTTTTTCGAGTAAAACAGTAAGTAACAGGTATTTTGATGTAAAGAAAGAGGCTATTACCCTGAACCCTGTCCTTTCGAGCGCCGTTTTTTTAAAACCTCGAGCTTGTAATGAGGTGTTTTGCTGACACTTGATGTTTGTATGCCCGTGATCCCGCAATCTCCACTTTCTCTTGGAATTTGTATGTGGCGCTGTACGAGGGAGGGGTCGGGGGAGGCAGTCATTTTTTGAAAAGCGCGCGTCTTCCACTGCCATCGTCGTCGCCGCCACCGGCGCCGCCGTCGTCATCAGCAGCAGGAGCCGCAGAAGCAGTCGGGACGGGGGTGCCCATTTGGTGTGACCATCACTCCGCTGTCGACAGCACATAGCCACCAGCGCACGTGGGTCGCTGACTCTGTCCGCTCCTCAGACAGCACCGCCTGGTGCTTCTGGCACTTGTTCTGGGCCGAGTGACGCGCGTGGGACGAGGGGCACCTCCAGCAGCAGCAGTCACAACACGAGTGCGGCGCTAATTCGGACGTCGCGACAGAGGATAGAGCGGCTTGCTGGACGGACGTTCGCTCCCCCAGAGCACAAAACCCGCAGCAAGCGAGCGACTAGGTGACTGGTGCTGCTGGCTAATTGACTGCGCTGGCTAGGGGATGCTGAGAGGCGGCGAGGAGGGCTCGGTCGTTGGGGACTCACCCGCTTTTGGTGCTCGTGTGGCAGCAGCAGCAGCGGCGCGAGGCATGGCGCGAGGGCACGCGAAGGCGGGCGCGCAGGCGTCGCAGGAGCTCGAGCAGCCATCCGCACAGCAGCAGCAGCAGCACCACCAGTTGCAGCAACTGCAGCACCTGCAGATGCAGCAACAACAGCAATACCAACTCCAGCAACAGCTACAGCAGCAGCAGCAGCAGCAGGCGCTGCAGTTCGCCTCGGGGCTGCCGAGCGGCAGCTCGCTCGCGTCTGCGTCGAACGCCGCTAGCCTCATCTCGGCCGCCATGCAGGTCGCCAGCGCCGCGGCGTCCGCGTCCGCGTCCGCGTCCTCCAGCGCAGCGGCAGCGGCGGCCAGCAGCAGCAGCAGCGGCGGTGGCGGTGGCTACGCGTACTCGCGCAACTCGCCGGACTTTGCGTGCGAGAACGTGGGCGAGCGCGTGAAGGGCAAGCGGCGGAAGTACTGTCCGCACGAGGTGACGGCGCTCGTGCTCGGCGTGCAGCGGTACGCGGACGACAGCTGCCCGTGGAGCTCGATCCTGCGGGACCCGCACCTCGGGCACCTCTTCCACGGCCGCAGCGGCGTCGACCTCAAGGACAAGTGGCGGACGCTCATCAAGACCCGGCCCGAGCTGTCGCAGTACACGGAGAACAGGAAGAACCACCGCAAGTACCGCCCGTTCACGGCCTCGGAGGAGCGCGCGCTGATCGACGGCGTGAAGAAGTACAAGGGCCAGCGCAACGTCTGGTCCATGATCCTCGTCGACGAGGAGCTCGGGCCGCTCTTTAACGACCGCTCGAACGTCCAGCTCAAGGACAAGTACCGCACGATGCGCCGCTCCGGCGCCGCCATCGCGATCATCGCGCCGAACCCGTCGAACCGGCGGTCGACAGGCACGCCGACGTCCGTGTCGAGCGACACGCCCAACAGCGCCGACCGACTAGCCGCCTTGGCGGGAGGCGCGTCGGCGCGGCCGCTGACGCCCACGTCCGCAGCGCTCTCGGCGGCGCTGTCTGCGGACGGCGGCAACGGCCGGAGCTCGGGTGGGGGTGGCGGCGGGGGCAGCGTGACGGCGGCGAGTCAGCAGGCAGCCAACCTGATCGTGCAGAGCAGCAACGCGGCGGCGGCCGCGATGTTCGACCCGACGAACATGTACCTCGCGGGCTCGTTCTCACTCCCGCAGCACGCGGCGCAGCATGTGGGCGGGATCAACCTGCACCAGCTGAATCAGCTCCAGCACCAGCACCAGCAGCGACAACAGCAGCAGCAGCAGCAGCAACAGGCAGAGAGCGACGCTGATGCTGCGCAGGCGCAGGCGCAGGCGATCGCCCACGCCGCGAGAGCGCAGCTCCAGGCGCAGCAGCAGGCACACGCGCAGCACCTGCGGTCGCAGTCGCAGCAGGCGCAGTCGAAGCAGTTCCAGATGATGGGCGGCGGCCCAGGCTCCGCGTTTGGGCAGGCGCTGTCCGGGTACCAGGTGATCGGGAACCAGCTGCTGTCGGCGCAGCACCCGCACGCGCTCTACTACTCGTTGCAGCAGCAGCAGCAGCAGAACAGCCAGGCGCAGCTGCAGCAGCACCACCTACAACAGCTGCAGAACCAGCTCCAGCAACAGCAGCAGCAACAGCAGCAGCAGCAAGCAGCGGCTGTGGCTGCCGCCGCGTTGGCTGCGCACCAGCACCACCACCAGCAGCAGCAGCTCCAA
>SMMQ01000253.1:5327-27029 GCA_008271595.1 [Pythium] brassicae (nom. inval.) | reverse complement strand
CTCGTGTCAGACGCGCTAGTACAGGCGCTTCTCGTACGTGTAGAGGCCGTGGACGTTGCCCTCGCGCTGCGCCGCCGGCGTGCGCAACTCGAAGCGCAGCTCGCCGCTGTAAAGCGCCGTGTGCACGTCCGCGAGCGATTTCTGGCCGAGATCCTGCAGCCCGTGCATGATGCCCTGCTGCAGGTACGGGATGTACTTCTTGAGCGAGCCCTTGTCCACGACGGCGCCGCTCACGCCCTGCGCGACCTTGACCGCGGCCGACTGCGCAAAGTAGCGCTTCGACGAGCCCTGCGTCATGGCCTCGATCGAGCCCATGCCGCGGTACTTCTTGAGCCGCACGCCGTCCTGGAAAAAGTACTGGCCCGGCGCCTCCTCCGTGCCTGCGAACAGCGAGCCGCACATGACGGCCGACGCGCCGACTGACAGCGCCTTGATGATGTGGCCCGAGCTGCCAATGCCGCCGTCCGCGATCACCGGCACGCCGAACTGGCGCGCGAACCGCGACGTGTTGTACACTGCGGACGCCTGCGCGCGGCCGACCGCGCACACCTCCTGCGTCGTGCAGATCGAGCCGACGCCCATGCCGACCTTGAGTCCGTCCGCGCCCGCGTCGATGAGGCTCTTGCACTGCGCCATGGTCACGACGTTGCCGCCGATCACGTCGATGTGCGGGTACGTCGCCTTGATCCACTGAACGAGCTCGATCTGGAACGTCGAGTCGCCCTGCGACGAGTCGACCACGATCACGTTCACGCCCGCTGCGATGAGCGCAGCGCACCGTTCGCGGTCGCTCGGGCGCGTGCCGATCGCGGCACCGACCAGCAGCTGCTTGTTCGCGTCCTTGGACGCGTGCGGGAAGTCGCGGTTCTTGACGAGGTCCCGGCGCGAGATGAGCGAGACGAACTCGCCGCGCGCGTTCACGATCGGGAGCTTGCCCTTCTTGCTTTCGCGCAGAATCCGGTTCGCCTCCGAGAGCGACACGCCCTCCGGCGCCGTGACTAGGTCCGTGGACATGACGGAGCTCAGCTTCGTCGCGCGGTCCTCGATAAAGTCAATGTCGCGGTTGCTCACGATGCCGACAATGACCGAGCCGACCTTGCCGTCCTTGGTGATCGGGATGCCCGCGAAGCCGAACTCGGCCTTGATGCGGTCCACGTCCGCGAGCGTGTCGTCCGGAGAGAGGCACTTGGGGTCCGTGATGAAGCCGTTCTTGAACTTCTTGACGAGCCGCACCTCCTTCGCTTGCTCCGCCACCGTCATGTTGTAGTGGATGATGCCGATGCCCCCGTGTAGCGCCATGCCGATCGCCATCGTGTGCTCTGTCACCGTGTCCATGGGCGAGCTCACGAGCGGCAGCCGCAGCGAGATGTTGCGCGAGATCTTCGTCTCGAGCTTCACGGCGTCCACGCCAAAGTCAATGTGTCCTGTTCGGAGTCAGCGACAAGAGACCGTGAGCCCTCGTGTCCGTACCCAAATGCAGCAGCACGAAGAGGTGAAAGCAGAGCCAGCACAGTCGCTCGGCAGCGCGGGTCCGCAGTATGGAAACAGTGGGTCCGTGGGAGGCCCCTGCCGCCCGTCGCTGGCGACGCATCTCAGACAACTTCAACGTCGAAGTTGACTTCAACACCCCACGCAGCGACTGGTGGCAGTATCGCTTCCCACTGCCTCTCGCCGCCCATCGCGCAGCATACCGCCTCGCGCTCGCACTCGCTCTCACTCTTACTGCTTCCGACATGTGACAGCACTCGCACGCACCGGGCATGAGGATGAGGTCGTCGTACGTGTAGCCGACGCCGTTGTTCTTCTTGACGAAGATGTCGAGAGCCGAGCGGCCGTCGACCCACTCATTCTCGATCGCCGAGGTGTCCGTCATGATGGATGATCCCTTTGCGGTTAGCGTGGAAATGGCGAAGTGCACACCGGACGAGCCGACGTTGAAGCGGATGTGCTTGAGCTCCTGAGCGGTTGGCGCGGAAAGCTCGAATGGTCAGGCTGGCGCCAAGCAGTCCCCACCATTGCATTGAGTTCGGGACAACGTCGTCCCGAAAGTGGCAATCTGGCCAATCAGAATGCACATCTCGTTGAAGCTGATGCTTCCTTGTTTTCTTCACTATTAGGGATAACTAGACCATACAAACTTCGAGATAAAACGCGTTTCAGAATGTGTCAGCAACCCACTTTCCCGCCTCAGCCAGAGAAAGCGAGCCAAATGCGCGAAAGAGGCCAAGACGCTCTGACAAGCATCATCTGACATCCTCACGTTGAGCAAACAGACTTCCTCCACATTCCTGAATCTGCATCGATCCAAAGCACATCGCGCCTCCGTGCTGACTGTACACACTGCGTGCGATGCCCTCGACCCCGAACATCACGCTGCTCTTCGCGCACGGCAATGGCTTCTGCAAGCAGGTCTGGGACCCGATCGTGCGTCGCCTGCAGGCGTCCCCGTTGCTCCGCCAGCCGGCGACCAGCACGGAGTTTGTCACGTTCGACCTCCCGTTCCACGGCGCGAACCGCGACGAGTCCGTGCCGGCGACGCTGTTGCTGGACGACTCGAGCACGCCGCGCGTAAAGCACCCGAGCAGTGCGTGGGCCGACTGGGCCCCTGCCGCGGTGCTCGAGCAAGTGCAGGCGCTGCGCCGTGCGCAGGACGAGAACAAGCTGCCGCGCACAAAGCTCATCGGCGTCGGGCACTCGATGGGCGCCGCGTCGCTCTGGAAGGCCGAGGTGCAGCACCCGGGCACGTTCGACGGACTCGTGCTCTTCGAGCCGATTTACATGCTGCGCACGAAGGAGTCGCGTGGCTCGGGGAGCTTCCTCGTGTCCGTCACGCTCAAGCGCGAGTCCAAGTGGCCGTCCCGCGAGGCGGCAGTGGCGCACATTGAGGGCTACCGCAACTTTGCGTCTTGGGACCGCGAGATGCTCCGCGCGTACATGGACGGCGCGCTCGTCCAGGACGACGCGTCGAGCTCGACCGTGCTCGCGACGCACCCGCACATCGAGGCCGCGATCTACTCTGGGGTGCCGCTGGAGCTGACGGAGGAGGAGGTCGGACGGCCGCGGTGCCCCATCCGACTGCTCAGCGGCGGCCGCTCGCGGATAGTTTTGCGGCCCGCGTTCGAGCCGATGGTGGCAGCGCACCCGCACATCTACGGCTTCGTGCGGCCGATCGACGGCGCGTCGCACGTGATGCTGATGGAGAAGCCGGACGAGTCGGCCACCCAGATCCTCGCAGAGCTCGCGCAGTTGGCGCCTTTCAGAACTCCTGAGGTGGGCGGCGGTGATCGCGCGCGCCTGTAAACACAGCAGCTTCAGTTCGAGTCAAGAGATCATCTGAAGCGAAGGGTGTCGATAGAGTTTTTCTTGTAAGAGTGCTGCGTCTCCAGTTCCACTACACTGAACCGCAGAATGCGTTTGAGTCACTCAGCCGGAGGGCACGACCTTGTTCTTCGCGCCGCGCCCGGTGCGCGGGGACGAGACGTGGCTGCTGCTGCTACTCGGCTGCGGCTGCTGCGAGTGCGCGAGCGCGGCAGACAGAGACGACGTCGAGACGTCCTTCGCGAGCAGCTGCTGCTCCGCGTCTGTGATCGACGACGTGAGGTTCTCGTCCGACGCCATGCTCCCGCCCCAGCTCACGAGCTGTGCTTGGTCGTCTGCGTGGTTCGGCTCGTGGTGCGCGTGAGGGTGCGCGAGCTGGAACTTGCCTCTGCCCTCGTGCCCCGGCTTGGAGTCGCTATCGGCGACGTTGTGCGTCGACGGCGTCGACACGATGATGCTCGAGACCGACGCCGACACCTTCAGCGGCTGGACGTCGTAGTTGCCGCTGTGCACCGGGACTTCCTGCTCTCCAAACACCTGGATCGGGCTGTCCCCGACGCCATCGGTGTCGCCATCCTCGTCGTCGCGGCGCTCGCGGATCGTCTCGTGGGTCTGCTGCTGCTGCTGCTGCTGGCGGAGCTCCTCGGCCGCCTTCTGCGCGCGCTCGGCCTCGAGCTTCCGCTTCTGCTCGCTCGACTTCTCGCGCACGTGGAGCATGAACTCGACGAACTCGACGATGTCGATCTGCCCGCTCCCGTCCTCGTCCACGACGTCCATCATCTCCTTGAGCTCGTCGTACGTCGGGTACTTGCCGATCGCCGCGAGCCCGATGCGCAGCTCGGCCTCCTCGACCGACCCGCTGTTGTCGAGGTCGAGCATCCGGAACACCTGCATGTACGACGCGATCTCGACCTGCTCGACGTTCTTGCGCACGCGGAGCTGCTCGATGCGCCGCATGAGCTCCTTCTCGGCTTCCATCTCCTGCGTCGCCTCCTCCATCGACGTCGTCACGACACCGACGAAGAGCGTGATGAGCACCATGGCGCCGAGCACGATGAACGCGCCAAAGTAGGCGACCGCGAGGAAGCCCGACGCGTGCGGCGTGCAGTTATACCCCATCGCGCGGTAGTCGTCGTAGCCGTACTTGTCGCAGCCGTAGTAGTTGATGTAGAGCACGTCGCTCCAGCCGTCCATCGTCGCGGACTGGAAGAGCGAGACCATCGCGTAGTGCAGGTACTGGAAGTGGAACGGGTCGTTCTCCGCGAACATCATGTTGCCGAGGATGCCGAACACGTAGAAGCAGAGCAGCAGGATGAGGCCGATGTAGCCGATCGAGCTCACGCCCTTCATGAGCGCCGACACGATCACCTGCAGCTGCGGGAACGCGCGCACGAGCTTGAGCACGCGGAGCAGACGGAGCAGACGCAGCATCGTGAGCATGCCGCCCTGGCCTTTCGTGAAGCTCCCGACGACGATGATGAAGTCGAACGTGTTCCAGGCGCTGCGGAAGTACCCCCAGGGCTCGAGCCCCTCGGCGAGCAGCTTCAGGATCACTTCGGTCGTGAACACGGCGAGGATCGCAGTGTCCAGGCCCGCGAGGAAGCCGCCGATCGCGTCCTCGACTTCGTCCGAGGTTTGCAGGCCGACGAGGATGCCCGCGAGGACGATGACGCCCGTCACGAAGAGCGAGAACTTGGGGTGCTCGACGACTTTGGTCGCGGCCGCTGCGACCTGCAGGTACCGGCCTTTCAACGAGTGGCTGTCGCCCTGGTTCTTCGACAGGATGTCCGTCAGGTCGCAGTCGTCCCAGGTCTGCAGGAGCACCTCACGCATCTTCTTGCGGTCCTTCTTCTCCGCCGCCGACAGCCCTTTCTCCGCCGACGGCCCGTCGCCGCCATTCTCGCGGTGCGTGGCCGCCTCGAGCTTCATCTTCTCGGCGCGCTCGCGCTCGCGCCGCTCGGCCTCGAGCGCGCGCTTCTTGGCTTTCTCGAGTCGCTCCTTGCGCTCCGCCTCCTCTTGCGCGGCCTTCATCTGCTCCATGCTGTCCGTCATGCTCATGGTGATCGCACCGATGAAGAGCGAGAGCATCACGAACGCCGAGATGAGGATGAACGTGATGAAGTATAGTGTTGCGACGACGCTGTTCACGGCCCGAGACGCGCCGATGGAGCTGTCTGTGGCGTTCACGCCGTACAGCGCCGTCGTGTTGCAGTACTGGAAGCGTTCGGCGTCGTTCGGGTCGTCGGTGTAGTACCCGCCTCGGAACCGGTCGCAGCCAAAGTAGTTGATGTTCATGATCTGGAGGACGCACATGAACAACAACACACAGACACACGCAGCTAAAGGTGAGAGATGCTAGCGAGCGAGTCCGTGCAGCGCACGCACACGAGCAAACACGCACGTTCGACCAGTTCTCGAGCGTCGACATGCGGAAGAGCGTGACCATCGCGATGGGGACGCTGCGGAAGTGGAACGCGTCGTTGTCCTTCCACGCGTACATGCCCGAGATGGCGTAGAGGTAGAAGACGAGGAAGAGCAGGAGCAGGATGTACCCGATGGACTTGAGGCCGCCGATGAGCCCCATGACGATCATGTAGAGCTGCGGGATGCGCTTCACGAGTTTCATGATTCGCATGAGGCGGAGCATGCGCAGGATCGCGATGTTGCCGCCGCCGAGCGCGGAGCCCCAGATCGGCAGGCTCATGACGATGATGCCAAAGTCGAAGCAGTTCCAGCGCATCTCTTTCCCTGTGAAGAAGACCCACGGTCGGGGCCCCTCGGCCATGATCTTGAGCACCGCCTCGAGGATGAAGACCGAGAGCACGCACAAGTCGAGGTCGTCGAGGATCACGCTCGATGCCAGCACCTCGTACGTCTGGAACCCGACCGACAGCGACGCCCACGAGATACAAAGCATCACGGCCGAGTTGAACCACGAGTGGCGCAGCATCATGATCGCCTTGTTCGCCGCTCGCAGGTACGAGCGTTGGTAGCCGGTGAACTTGTCCAGATCCCAGAGCTGGAACTCCTGCTCTTCGGGCTTCGATGGTCCCGCTTCACCGCTCGCCTCGCCGGCGCCTTGGCCTTTCGGGTCATCTGCGGCCGCGTTCTTGCTCGCTTGAGCGTCGGCGCCGCCAGCCGCGCCGCTGTTGTTGTCGGCGTTCGCATCCGGCGAGCCGGCAACTGCGTCCCGCGCCGTATTCTCGTCCACCGAGTCTTCCGACGCCGGCTTGTTTTCTCTGTCGCGCCGCGCGTTGAGCAGGTTCCGATGCACCTGCCCCCTCGCGACGAACATGGCGGCTCAGTCGGGCGTGGGCCGCACTTTGCTCGAAACGTGTCTGGCAGCGATCGTACAGAAAACGCGGAACCGAATGAGCGCCTCTTGTCTTCGTTCCTCTCTCTCTCTCTCACGGCGCAGGCTCGTGCTGCATCCACACTGCGTGCGCGCTCGAGAACTCCCCACCACGCGCCAGCAAGAGTGAGTCGCATCGCGCCCGAGGTAAGATCGTCGCCCCAAAAACAACCGTCTAAAAGAGGAAGCCACCGCACGGCTCACGCTTGGGGAGGGGGGGGAGGAGGGGGCACAACACGGACCGTATCGTGCTGATGTGCGCGAACGCAGCTCTGCTCGTCGCGGGCATGAAAAAGCTGAAGAGAGATGCCTCGCCACAGTGATCGACACCGAAGAGATTGCTTGGCGTACTTGTATCAGGAACTGTGGTTCTCCCAATCCGAACTGCCATCGGCTCCGGAGAGGGTGCGTCCTGTCGTATGGAGCCGCCCAATCACGAGACTCGGAATGAGACGCATTGGATCAAGTTCAGGGGGGGGGGGGCATCCATCGTTGCGACCCACTCGAATGTGTGCTTAAATATGACGCGCATTCGCGGCGCTGCCTGAGCTACGTTGCCTCGGCTCGCTTCCTCTCACCTGCCAGTGAGTAAGAGGACAGCGTGAACCTGCACGAAGCACTCACGAAGGCGCGAGGCTCTGCCGGAGCTGACCCAGCAGGAGCTCCTGGCCCGCGATGGACCGCCGCAGCTCCACGACACCCACGCCGCCGCTGCGCGCGCTGCTGCTGCCAGCTGCACAACCCGACTGCGAGAGGCGCACGAGGCGATTGTAAAGCTCCACCATGGACGCGTCGTTCGAGAGGAGCCGGATCGGGTTCGCGCGCTTCGCCTGCACGCGGCTGCGCATATCGCGCCGCTCGTCGTCGTCGTCGTCGTTCTCATCTGGCTGCGGCTCCACCGGGAACTTGATGAGCTCGTCGAGCCGCAGCACCTTCTTCTGCTGGCTGCCGCGCTTGTAGTACACAATGGCCGAGGCCGCGGCCGCAGCCTCAGCCCCCGAGAAGCTGCTGTGTTCGGACAGGCTGCCCAGGATCTCGGAGCTCGAGAGCGACGAGAGCTGCGACGAGCCGCTGTTGAGCATAGGGAGCGCCACGCTCACGTCGGACGAGATGGACGAGTCGCGGCCGAGCACCCGGAGCGTGTTGGCTGAGAGGTGCACGACAGTCACGACAGCGTCAGCGTCTCGAGAGACTGACTCTGGGGTCCGGGGCTTCAAGCCCCAGGCCTCTCCCATTCCCATTCCCATTCCCCGCACCTTTGTGGATCTGCTGCGAGAAGGTCTCGAGGCACCGGTCGGCGGCCCGCAGCTCCACGATGCAGCGCACGCAGAACTTGTCGTCGGCCATCGCGGGCCCGGCCCCGGGACTCGGCACGGCGCGCTTGACGTAGCACGTACGGCAGACGATGTCGCCGCAGAGCCGGCAGTGGTGCTTCCGCCGGAAGAAGAAGCTGAACGGGCGGCTGCAGACCCAGCACGCGGCGCGCCGCGCGTCCGGGACCCACTCGCTGCGCGGCCGCAGGCGCTGCGCCGCGAGGTTGCGCGAGTCGATCACGAGCGAGATGTCGTTGAGCACGGCCATGGCGTGCCGGTGGTGCGCGTTCGTGCCGAGCGACGCGTCCGTGACCTCGCGCACGCCCGCGACGAAGAC
This sequence comes from [Pythium] brassicae (nom. inval.), assembly GCA_008271595.1. Classification (NCBI taxonomy): domain Eukaryota; phylum Oomycota; class Peronosporomycetes; order Pythiales; family Pythiaceae; genus Globisporangium; species [Pythium] brassicae (nom. inval.). The sequence continues at coordinate 18,709 of SMMQ01000253.1, read as the reverse complement.
CTCGGTCGTGGCCTGCGCGTCCTGCGTGGGCGCGAGCAGCATCGTCTGGCGCACGCGCACGCGCGTGAGCGCGTGCGTCGCACGCAGCTCCGGGCACTCGGGCAGCGCCACGGACGCGGTGGCGCAGAACGCGACGTCCCGCCCGGCGCAGTCGCGCGCGTACCCGAGCATCTCGACGTAGCAGCAGTCGCGCCGGCGGATGTCGGCGGACGGCGACGCCGACGCGACCCACTTGATGCCAAAGTACTGCTCGCGCACGGTGCTGCACTGTGGCGGCGGCTGCGCGGCCGCTGATCGGGACAGTTGCGGCTCTCGACTGTGCTGTTGCGGCGGCTCGCGCGGCCTCGCGGTTCGCTCGCTGCGGACTGTGTGCAGCACGGCGGCGTCCAGCGTGTCCGGGAAGAGCAGCTTCTGCAGGTTGCGCAGGTCCGCGCTGCTTTCGGCGTGGTGCGCGTCGAGGATGTCGCGGTAGAAGCCCTGCACCTGCCCGAACGTGCGGTACGACTGCAGCGTGGCGCCACTGAGCGCGGACGCGCCGGAGGCGCCCGCGACCTTGTACGTCGTGAGGCGGCCGACGGTGCCCGCGCGCTTCCACGGCGCCGCGAGCTGCGCGCCACCCGCCGCGCCGAGCCCCCGTGCGTACGACGCGTCGTACTCGCGCAGTGCGTCCGCCAGCTGCGCGCGCAGCAGGATCTCGTAGGCGGCCGTCTGCGCGGGCGAGAGGCGCACGGGGTCGAAGCGCACGCTCGCGAGCGGGCCCACCTGTGCGCTGCACACATCCGCGTTGTCTGCTGGTCAGTCGACGAGGATGTCATCGCATACAAGTGCGTGCTGTCAGAGACGACGGATCGATCGCATACTCACGGTGCGGGCGCTGGCATTGGCAGCTTTCGGAGAGTGCGTGGGGGAGGCGGGCGGCGGCGGAGGAGGAGGCAGGCGGGCGGGCGAGCAGAAGCATACAGTGTACTACATGCTGGCAGGAAGCGCTGGTGAGTGGGTAGGGATGAAAAGCGTGATGTGTGAGAGAGCACGCCACGTGGGGCCAGCGCGACGATTCCATACAAACGGCCAGTGTGCCACAAAGTGGCCACAGGAACTGGATCTCGCTGAGAGGAGGTAGAAGCGCTGAAAGATGGCTTCAACTCGAGAAAAGGATGGCGATAATAACTGACACTGTAAAGTGACGGCGATCTATCTGTTCGGGCGACAAGACGCATGGCGGATGTCGATGAGCGCGCCTCTCGTGCGTGGGTCTCGGGGGACGAGCTGCTGCTGCTGCTGCCGCAGCCTGCGATTCGCACCACAAAGAAAAAGCTATCGCGGCGGGCAAGGAAGCAAACGCTCGACTCTCGAACACATCTCGAACCGACTCGGATCGTCCCGGTCGATCGGGTATCCGGCTCTGGGACTCTGGGACGAGTGTGAACGATACGCAACCCGTGTGAAGAACGAACTGTCAAGTGAATCTGAAAGAAGACCCCCCGGTTTCTTCCAAGGCAGAAGCACCACAAGCGTGGCGCTTTCTCTCTCTGTCTGTCTCTCTCTCTCTCTTGAGGATCTTACTGAGGCGCTGCGTGTCCAAGGCTGTTGTTTGAAGGCTGCAACAGCTTCTGACGCCGAGGGCGGTGCTAGTCACGCAAATAAAGTGATGTCCCTGGCTGCCACGACCCACTGCCCGCAGAGAAGAGAGCCAGCCACCTTGGTGTCCTGCTTCACGGTCTTCGGATCACCACTTGCAGCCATTTCCAAGAGGCTTCGCCACGGTGATAAAGCTTGGACAGCAGCGAGCGAGCAAGAGCGCCACCCCACTCGCTGTTGTCCATTGACGACCGCTGCAACGGCTGATGCAGTTGCTCTCATACTGGTGTCTGCTGGGATGAGAGAACCGGTATACAGTAGTAGCCTCTCGACGTGGGAAGGACATGAGTGCGGCATCTTGCGGCGCGCGCAGCCAGTGACGATCGCCACAGGTCACACGAGCCGCCGCCGACGCCCAGTGACTGCTCACTCGCCTTCAGCAAGCTTCACCTCCACTCGTTTGGGCGTACAGTACTCACTCGCTATGTTTCTGGACGACGCGTTCCGTGGCAACCGTGGCTTTGGTGGCCTCTTTCAGCCAGTGTCCTCTCGCCGGTCTCCGTTCTCGACGCCTTTGGTGATCGCGTCGTAGAATCTGAACATGGAGAGCGCGCGCGCGGGGGGGGGGCAGTGGTCGAGTGAGTACTTCGACGTTGTCGGCATCCGGTTGTCATCGCACACGCAAGTCATCCATTGTCGTTGTATGCACTCGGTTTCAACCACATACACACACACACACACATATACACATACACAGAGCTCCAAATAGCCCGACGACCCTTCGCCGCGCTCCTCTCGAAAGAAGACCGAAAATAGCGAGGGCTCCTCGAGGGCGCCCCACTCTCCCTTCCACCACGCACCGCGCAGTCCGAGACGCCGAGGCGGCCGCGTGGCGCCAGCGCATGAGCTCCTTCTCGCTGAACCCCGTGGTGGCGACCACAGCGGCGGCGGCAGTGGACGCCAGCCGCTCGCTCCAGGCGCCTCGCCGGCCCACGCCGCCGTTGCTGCACCGCTCGTCCGACCCGCACGTGAGCGACCAAGACCTCCATGGTGCGTCCTGTTTGTTTGTTTGTGTGTACGTGCGTGTGTGTATGTGGGCTCGCCTGTCCCTGCGACGGTGCTGACAGACGCGCGCAACAGACGTCGTGGACATGAGCGAGCACGCGCGCTGGGCGAACCTCGGCGAGCCAGTGTACGCCGAGAAGGACCTGGAGATCTTCCGCCCGCCGTCGCAGCAGTCGACGCTGCCGGTGTACTACGCCAAGGCGTGGCTGCCGTACGCGGCCGACACGGTCTTCAACGCGCTCTTCGACGCGCGCTACCGGCTCCGCTGGGACGCGCGCAACGTGCGCCAACTCTTCGTCGTCGACCGCCGCCGCGACGGCGACGTCATGTACTGCGCGCAGAGCCTGAGCTGGCCGTTCGCGAACCGCGACTACGTGTACCACCGGCGCACGCGGTTCTTCGCGCCGCAGCATTCGTTCGTCGTCGTGTGCCAGGCGATGCACCACAGCAGCGCGCCGCCGTGCAACGGGCTCGTGCGCGTCGAGACGTACGCGCTGCGCCTGTGCATCCGCTCGACCGGCACGAGCAGCTGCGACGTGTACGTCGAGTACGAGGACGACACGGACTTTAGCATCCCCAACTACATCATCAGCCTGCTGCTCGCGACGAGCGTGCCGTCGTTCATGCACGACTTGCGCGCGGCGTGCGCGGCCTACGCGAGCTACCTCAAGACACTGAGCGACAGCGGTGTCGAGTCGATTCCGTCGCAGGTCGTGCGCCGGCGGAGCGACGCGGCGCTGGTCGCGACTTCGACACTGGGGCCGTCGCAAGCGAACCACGCGACGTCGGCGTCGGACGCGTTGTCGAAAGCCAGCGACAGCGCTGCGTCGTCGACCGCCGCGTTCAAGCACAAGCGCCGAGCGCTGGCCCGGCGCAGGCGAGGGAAGTCGTCGGACCAGTCCGACGACGACGCTCCGAGCGAGGAGGGCAAGGGCGACAGCGGAGGCGGCCGGAGCTTGCGGCTGCGCTTGCTCTTGCGGTCGAAAGCGGCGCGCGAGGCCACGAAGAAGAGCAAGAAGTTGCTGCTGAAGAAGACGTCCTCGACGGGGTCGCTGCATTCATCGGCGGCGATGCCGTCGCCGTCGTCGTCGGTCTTCAGCGAGCAGGAGCCGAGTAGCGACGACTTTGTAATCGCGTTCTACAAGCAGAAGATCGGGCTGCATCTGGAGACGGACCTGTTCTCAAACAGAGTGCTCGTCGCGCACTGCGAGAAGGAGAGCGAGGCCGCAAGAGCGAGCGTGTGCATCGAGCCGGGCGTGCTCGTGACGTCCGTGAACGGCCACGCGGTCGCGGCGCTGAGCTTCACCGAGATCATGCACGAGATCAAGACGTCGTTGCGGCCGCTCGCGCTCGGGTTCACGCTCCCGGACAAGGAGAACTCGAAGACCTACCGCCGGTTCAAGGCGCCGACAAACGTGCTCAAGTGCTTCGTGGCGCGGGACGAGCACGACCTCGTGCATGCGCTGCGGCCGCTGAACGAAGACGCCTCGCTGAGCGCCGTGCTGAAAGCCGACTTCCTCGCCCCCGCGTACTCGAAGAGGCGCACGCGCGCGCTCGTCAGTGCGTCCTCGCGGGAGCGCGATGCCACGGTGCTCGTGCCCGAAGGCTTTCTGGTGTACGAGATCGACGATTGCTTCGTGCTCGACCTGGCATTCGCCGAGATCGCGCACCTGCTTCGCCGCAACAACGAGCCGCGCGTCGTGACGTTCAAAGCCGCGGTCGCGGTCGAGAGCGACCGCTTGGTGCAGCAGGCGACGCGGTCCGCGCTCTCGAAGCGCCTCTCCGGGGTCTTCAAGTGGCGCAGCTACTCGTCCGACGATACCGGGACAGCGAGCAGCAGTGCGGGCTCGAGTCCGTTCGCAAAGTCAGCACGACAGCGAGCGGCGCGACAGCTCTCGGATGACGCGACTGGGTTCGCTGGATACTGCCAGCAGGCGCCCGAGGCGGACGCGGGCAGCTTCGCGAAGACGCTAGTCACGACACCGGCAGCCGATTCACAGGACGTCAAGTGGGGAGACGCGTCGCCGGGCGCGTGCTTGCCGGACTACTCGGGCGTGGCGATCACATCGGCGAACCTCGCGTGGGCGTGGGAGCACGTGCACCTGCTCAAGGCGGACGAGCGCATCTTCTCGGCCGCGCTGCTCATCCGCAAGCTCGAGGCGTTCCTGATGAGAGACGGCAGCAGCTGCGCGACGGACGCGGCGGTGTCGGCCAAGACGATCCTGAATGCGATGCATGAAGAGCGCGACTTTGTGCAGCGCGTCAAGGAGCGCAACGCGCAGGGCGTGCAGGCGCTGCGCGAGTTCAACTGCGAGGCGGACACGGACTGGCAGTTCGGGCAGACGTACGTGGGTGTGACGACCCACTGGAAGCCGGGCGAGGACGGCACCGTGTGGCTCAAGCTTGACGGGCTCGTCGAAGGCGTCGACATCTTTAATACGGTCGCCGTGATTCGCGAGACGGACCTGTACAACGTCTGGGTGCCGTTCTGCAACCGCTCGCTGCTGCTCCAAGCGAGCGGTCACGTCGACGTCGTGGCGTACATGAGCGTGGCGTTCCCGCTGCTCCAGCGCGACGCTGTCATCCAGGCGTTCGGCATCAACGCGTGCTACGAGAGCCGCGCGATCCTATTGCTCGGCAAGACTGTCGACGAGGCCACGCTCGCGCCGTCAGTGCAGGCGCCAAAAGCGCGCGGCTGGAACGCGGACCGCATGGAGATGCGCGGCTTCCGCGCGCTCATCGAGCCGGTCTCGCGCACGAGAGCGCGCGTGTGCATCGTCGCGAACATCGACCCCAAGTGCCCGATCCCGCGGTCGCTGCTCAACTTTGGCATCAAGAAAGTCGCGGGCATCTTGCTCTACCTCGTGCGGAAGGAAGCCGAGAAGATTGAGCAGGCGCAGCGCGACGGCGGCGCAGACAACGAGCACCTGCAGCGCATCGAGCGCGACCCGACGCACTTCTACGCGTGGCTGCGGCCGCTCATGGACACGTGGTTTGACGACCAGCGCTGCAGCTTGCTGCCGCCTCCGCTCCCGCTCGCGTCTCCCGAGAGTGACGGAGTCGGTGCCTCAGACCCTGTTCGGGAAGCCGAACATCGTGGCAACGACGGGTCCGAGCAGCCGCCTCCCAGTCGGCATCCAAGCCGAACCGCTCCATTCCATCAGCACCGCCACCATTTGCAGCAGCAGCTCGCGTCTGCGTCCGATGCCGCAGCGGACGAGAACGAGCGCGTGCAGCAGGAGCGCCGCCTCCTCGGTCGGCGACGGATGCTGATCGACTACCTGTACGACTTTGGCATCTGGCCGTACGTGCTGATGTTCATCTTTTCGCAAGTGACAGCCGAGACAGGCTTCCTCCAGGTGTGCGCGCTCAAGCTCGTCTTCACCTGCACGTGCACGTGGTTCGGCGTGCCCGGTGCCTTTTCGTGGCGGACGCGCCGCCTGAAGCGTGCGCGCGACGAGCTGGACCCGCTGCGTCGGCGCTGCGTGGTGTTCGCGGGACTCTGCGACGTGCTCAATTCGTGGTTCCTCCGGGTCTGGGCGCACTGGTTCGTGTGCTACCTGCCGGCGGTGGTCCACCAGTTCGTGCTGCTGGTCGAGCACCAGCAGCGGCTGCTGGCGCGGCAGCAGCAGCAGTTGCCGGACGGCTCCCTGCGGGGCTGCTTCGACCGCTCACCGTTGGAAGTGCGCGAGTCGGAGAACTTTTGGCTGATCGGGAGCGCGTTCTTCTTCGCGACTGTCGTCGTGGCCATCCAGATTGCCGTCAACATCTAAGACACAAATCCTGCAACTAAGTACCGAGTACAATTGAATTGAACATGCTGTTGCCACTAGAAGTGTAACATTAGCGTCGCTGTTCGGTAACGATAGTGATATCAATTTTATTTTTGAAATCCATGATGAGGGTGCGAGTCAGCATTTTGCCACGACAGCGCCGACCGACACGCAAGCAGCAATGGCGGCGACGGTGTTGGCGGCTCCGACGCCCTCGAAAGGCGGCTGGCAGCTGAACCCCGTGCGCTTCATGCAGCTGGCGCTAGCCACGACTGTCGCGTTCTCCGTCGTGTACATGGCGCAGTTTATGGCGTCGAGCGTGGAGAGCGGCGCGGGCTTTTCGGCGGCGGTGCGCAGCCGCCTGCTCGGCAAGACGCAGTACGTGCTGCAGGGCTTCGACGAGGGCTACAAGTTCGTGAGCACGTACGACGTGGAGACACAGGGGCCGCTCTACGTGCTCTTCATGAGCGACGCGGACGAGAACGGCACGTACTGGTGCCCCGACTGCGAGCGCGCCAAGCAGCCCGTGTACGACGCCTTCGCGCGCGCGCCGCGCGGCTCGCGGCTCGTGGAGATCCGCGTGGGCCCAGAGGCGTACTGGGCGGACGACGGGAACGAGTTCAGGCAGAACCAGCTCTTCTACATCGACTTCCTCCCGACGCTCATGCGCTACGAGGGCCGCGGGAACTCGTCCTCGATGCTCAACGTGCGCGGGTGCACGAACCGGGAGCTGCTCGACTTTGTGTTCCGCGTCGCGCGGCCGTCGGGGCCCAAGCCCACGGGCAACGAGGTCGTGACGCTCCGCTCGCCGGCCGCGATCATCGAGTACGTGGACGCGTTCGACACGGCCGTGCGGCCGCTCTTCATCTTCTTCGTCTCGGGCGTCCACTCGTTTAACGGCCGCCTCTGGTGCCACTACTGCGACCGCGCGGACGTGGCCGTGATGCACTACTTTAACACGTCGGCGCCGGCGAACGCTGTGATGATCCGCGCGGTCGTGGCCGAGTCGTACAAGGCGTGGAAGAAGAAGAAGAACCCGTTCAAGGGCGCCGAGTTCCGCGAGCGGATCGCGGCTGTGCGCGGCGTCCCGTTCCTCGGCCGCCTCACCAAGCACCAGGACACGAACGCGCCGCGCATGACCGAGTTCCTCCCAGAGTTCGACGCGTACGACGACCTCCGGCGCTTCTACGAAGGCGAGTGAGGCGAGGGGGGAGGAGGGGGCCGCTTGTGCATGGCCACCAGTGTACAAATCAAAGCGTATGCATTCGGAGCCATCCCCGCGATCGGGGTGCGACAAGTGCTGATCTGTTTCGGTGGTTTGTCTTCGTGTGCAGACTTTGACCACGTTTTAGTGACGATACCATCAACTGTCACTAAAGTGAGGAAGACAAGTCAGTAGTCCACAATCCGTCTCCTGTTTACTCAAGCGCAAGCTCAAGCAGCTCCAAGGCGGAGCGTCTCCAAGTGGTGCGCATGCGGACCGAGAAGCACCGCGATCGACGGCACCACAATGCGGCGACCGCCGGCAGCCCCTGGCGGCTCGTGCTCGGCGCGATCGCGCTGCTCTATGTGCTCTTCCTCGTGCGCGTGAGCGTGTGGTCGGGCCCCACAGCCGGCGCGAACACCATTGGCGGCGGCGGCGGCGGCGGCGGCGGCGGCCACGTGTTCGCGAAGGACGCGACGGTCGTGCGCGACCTGCAGGGCGGCGGGGCGACGCGCGCGGCGGTGGTCGTGGCAACCTCCTCTCCGCCTGTGCCCAAGCTGCGCGCGGCGCCGGAGCTGCCGATCCCCGCGGTGACGGAGACGCAGACGACGCAGCCACCAGCGACTACGACCCAGTCGCTGCCACCTGCTTCCACAACGACGCCGACGCGCACCGCGCAGGCGAACGCGCGCGCGGCGCCGACACAGGGGAAGGCGGCGACGAGCGTCGCCCCGGATGGCGCCGTGGACGCGCTCGCCCCCACTGAGCCGGCGACGCTCACGCACGCGACCGAGGAAGAGAAGGCGGCGCACGACCACGAAGCCGAGGACGACGGCACGGACCAGGAGGCGCCGATCCACATCGCGGTGACCAAAGCGCCTGCCGTGGGGGACGCCGGCAAGCAGCTCGCGCCGGCGCCGACCGGGCCGACGTTCGCGAGCCGGCACGACATCATCGCTGGGTACGAGCAGACGAAGGAGTACCTGCAGAACTACAAGCGCGAGCCGGGTGTGCCCGAGGGCGAGGGGCTCTTCCTCTTCTTCACGTGCAGCGACGACGACGGCAACGAGCACGACTGGTCCACGATCTGCACGGAGGCGCGCAAGAAGGTGTACGACGTGTTCGCCAAGTCCCCCGCCGGGAACCGCCTGCTGACGATCCGCGCGGGCTCGGAGGAGTTCTGGGAGTACCGCAACGGCTTCTCGAACGATCGGGACCTGCGCGTCAAGTCCGTGCCGTGTGTGATGCGGTGGGAGGGCCGGCGCGGCGAGACGTGGGGCATGATGCTCGGCGCCTCGCTGCTCTACGAGCCGTTCTTGCGGTACCTTTTCAAGAACGCGGACAAGCCGGACCAGTACATCAAGCCGGACGCGGTGCACAAGAAGCACATTGTCACGCTCTCGAGCCGCGCCGAGTATGACACGTACATGAGCGCGTACCGCCGCGAGGCGCCGTCGGCGCGCTCGCCGCTCTTCCTGCTCTTCGTCTCTGGCCGCATCGAGGGCAACAACCGGCCGTGGTGCCCGTACTGCCGCTTCTCGGAGATCCCAGCCGAGTACTCGTTCTACGCGTTCGCGCCGCTCGGCGCCCGGCTCGTGCGGGTCGAGGTGACGAAGACGTACAAGGAGTGGAAGGTGCCGAACGAGTTCAACACGGACCCGGTGCTGTCGCTGCGCGGCGTGCCGGCGTTCTTCCGCATCCTGTCCGCGCCGAGCTCGGACGACGTCGTGTACCAGCGCGTGATCGAGCGCTTCGACCTCTTGGAGACCTGGCGCGGGATCTACGACGGCACGCTGTAACGCGCGGTGCGAGGCAGGGGCAGCGCAGCGGTGGCCTCAGAAAGAGAGAGAGGGAGTGCGAGGGAAGGTAGCGACACAAAGGCTCGTAGGGGGTCATGGCGGTTGTGTGTGTGATTCGACCAATAGATACGCTGATGGGTCGCACTCTCAGATCGCAGTCGTCAGCCGCCGCCGTGACGCCGCCGCTGCCGCCCCGGCACGCTGCTTCTTGCTCTCGTCGTGCGAGCTGCCGACGACCCCGCGCTCGCTGAGAAACCGCAGGTACCGCGTGAAGCTGAGCCCGAAGAACTCCTCGATCAGGCGCAGCGCCGTGCCAATCTCGCACGCCGAGCTGTCCTCCATCACGTTCCCGTGCTGCCGCAAGCCGCGCATCGTGCGGAGACAGACAGCGACGAAGGCCGCGAACTTGGCTTTCCGGTCCGCGACGACCGCCGCCGCCGAGCTGACTGCTCCGCCTCGACTGTGAGTCGTCGTCGCGCGGGTTACCGGCTCGGCCGAGCTGCCGGAGAAGAGGCGGTGCCAGTGGCGGTGAGTCTGCTGGCGCGACGGGAACGCGGTCTGCTCGATCGCGTCCAGGATGTCGGCGCAGATCTCGCACTTGGCCGCGGCGCTGCTCTGGTGCTGCTGCAAGCGGAGGCGTCTCGCAAAGTGCTTGATCAGGTCCTGACGCAGCGCGCGGAACTCGGAGAAGCGGCGGTAGAGCTTCCAGTGGAGCTGGCTCAAGTGGACCTCGAGCTCGTAGAACACGACCGAGTCCATCTCCGAGTGCGCACCCGTGACGGCAGCGTTCAAGTAGTCCGAGTACTCGGCTTCGTCGCGGAGCAGACGCAGGTCGCTGCTGTCTTCGTTCAGCAGCACGGTCCTGCGCGCGGTGGGGGATGGCGACGACAGCGCGAGCAGCAGCTGCGAGCAGGACGGGGCGTCGGAGACAGAGCGCACCGACACTGTCGCCTCGGTGGCGCGGCGCGCGAGCGGGTCTCGAGGGGAGCACCGGATGGGGTCTTTGCTGCCCGTGAGCTGTCGCAGGATGCATCTCGACAGGATGCTCGTGTATCTGCGCGTGCTGTTTCTCGACGTCGGCGCGCTGGCGCTGCTCGCGCCGCTGGACACCGTGCTGGCGCCGGAGCTCCCTCTCGTGTTCTTCCGCTGGCGCTTGGTGGTCGGGGAGAGCACGCGGAGCCTCGTGGTCGAGCTGGACGCCTCGGTGATCGGCAAGGGGCTGCGCAACACCGGCGAGTTCATCGCGGCGAAGAAGTCGCCGACCGTGTCAAAGCTGAAGGACGGCGAGGTGCAGGGCGAGAGCAGGTAGTGGGACGACTCCCGCTGGTCGACGGCGTCGACGGCGTCGTCGGCGACGTTCTTGGTCGAGATCCGCAGCGAGTTGGCGCGGCAGAACGTCGCCGCAGGCTCGGGAGCGGCGATGGCTTCGGCCGTCTCTGAGCTCGTCTTGCTCGACACGCAGCCTTCGCACACAGTCCAGCAGCGGCGGCGGCGAACGTTTGGAGATTGAGTGGGCGGTGGTGATGTGGAGAGTCTGCGCGGCATACGCGAGGCGTCTGCGCTCCTCGCTCTCTTGCTCTCTTGCTCTCTTGGTCACCTGCTTGCTCGCGGCGGCGCGTGATGGAAAGTGTCGACTGGGACGGGAAAAGCTCGCTCGGCTCCGATGGGTGCGACGGTGTCTGTCGGCGCCGCGCTTGACGCATGGTCGCAGGCAGGTCCGCGAACCCATTGTCGCACACAAGAGCAATGGACACAGGAAGGCTCCGGCAACAGGCATGTGCACGTGCGCGATCGCAGAAATGCACATCATCGCGCCAGTATTCCTGATCGCGAACTGAGCTCATGCCTGGCCACTCGCAAGGCAGCCATTTATTTATTCATCACCGCACGGATCAGGGATCACATGACTTTTGAAAAGCATCTGCACGCAGTTTGTTGGCCGCGGGGAGTTCAAGCTCTCTTGCTGTGACGTGGTCAGGTGGAGGTTGGTTGGCAAAGTCCACGAGCCATTCAAATAGCGAGGGTAAAATCACGAAAAGGTGCCTGCCACAAGCGCGCAGGATGCTGCCGCGACGAGCGCTCCTCCTGCTGCACACGCTGCGGACGCCAGCGCCGGCGCCGGCTGGTGCGTCTCTGCTCGCTCGCGCACCGCTCGGTGCTCACTCTGTCGCCAACATCCAGCTCCAGCGCTTCTTCACCCAGAGCCCGCTGCTTCTCGGCCGGCGCGACCGTGCATCCTCAGCACCAGCACCGACGGCAGCACCAGTGGTTGCTCCGCAAGCTGGCGACTGGCGCGCTGCGGTGGCTGAGTTTGAGCGCCAGCAGAATCCACCAACGCCGAGCGCCGTGCACGATCTCGTGGAATTGTGCGCGCAGAGCGGGCGCCACCGCGAGGCGCAAGACGTCGTACGGCGCGCGCAGCAGCTCGGCGTGGTGGTGGAGGTGCGCTCGCACGCGCTGCTCTGCGCCGCAGTGGCCACGAAACGGGGCGCCGACCGCGCGCTCGCCATGCTTGCCGAGCTGCAGCGCGAGCGCGGCGCAGGGCTCAGCGTCGACGTGTACGACCCGCTGCTCTCGGTGCTCAAGGCGCAGGGCGACTGGCGCGCAGCGCACGCCGCGATCCAGCAGATGCACCGGTTCGGGCTGCAGCCGCCGCTGCGCGCGTTCCGCGTGCTCATGCTCGCGGCCGCGAAGGCACGGCAGACGAGCACGCTGCTTGCCACGGTCGCGTTCGTCGAGACGCAGTTCCCCGGCGCGCGCCGCGACAGCGTGACGCTCACGGCGATTTGCCAGGCGCTCGTCGCGGTGGACGAGACGGCGCGCGTGCGCAAGATCTACGACGAGAGCGACCGCGCTTGGCTCGCAGCGCACGCGAACGCGATGCTCTTTAACAACTTCCTCCTGGCGGCTGTCAAGCACGACCGCGCGCTCGACCGTGCGATGACGATCTTTGAGCAGATGAAGCGCTCCGCGAGCGGCCACCCGGACGACTTTACGTACGCGACGCTCATGCTCGAGCTCGAGAAACGCGGCGAGTGGGACCGAGTGCTCGAGCTGTTCAACGACATGCAGGAGCGCGAAGCGCGCAGCGCGCCCGGCACCAAGCCGCTGGCGAACGCGCTCACGTGCGCGGTTGTGATCCGAGCGCTGCACCGCCGCCAGGAGCGCTCGGATGGACCCGAGGCGAGCCGCCAGGACGCCGGCAGCGAGAGCCGTGCGCTCAAGCGGGACCTGGGCGTCGTGCTCAAGACGCTTCCGCGCGTCGACGTCGCGAACCTCGGCCACGCGTCCAGTCTTGTCGACGCGCTGGACGAGTTCCGCCTGTACACGGCGGCGCGCCAGGTGTTCATGCGCCTGCTGAGCGAGCGCGTGATCGATGAGGACGCGTGGATGCGCCACGACGGGTACGAAGTCGACCTGCACACGTTCTCGCTCGGCGTCGCCAAGTGCGCGGTCGTGCACGCGTTTGAGGAGTTTAAGCGGCGCCACGAGCACCACCTGCGCACGAACAACGACGAGGCGCAGGACCTGCGGATCGTCACGGGGGTCGGCCGCCACAGCCGGGAGTATCTCCGCCCCAAGATCCGCGACGAGGTCATGCGCATGTTTGCGCAATCGTTCCGGCCGCCGATCTGGCCGGCGACCCACCCGACGAACCCCGGCGTGATCATCGTGCGCAGCAAAGTGTTGCGGACGTGGGTGAGGAAGGACGGCGTCGTGCGGTACTTTTGAGCAGAGCAGTGAACGGAGTGAACACGGGAAGAGAGCACGTCGTACATCCCATAGCCTCGCGCTGTTGCGACAGTTTGCCTTGCGCTGGTTTCGAGCCGTGGTACGGGAAGTCGAAGCTGTGAAGCTATGGGTGTCTGACGGCGTGCGCTGCAACAACGGCGATGCCAGCACGCGGTGGATGATTGGGTCCCACGCCTCCTTGCAGTGGCCGGCGCCGTGTGCAAAGAGCAG
>SMMQ01000251.1:12621-29527 GCA_008271595.1 [Pythium] brassicae (nom. inval.) | reverse complement strand
GGAAACTTATTTTTCCGAGCCAACTTCCTATTACCCACTCGACATCTTGAACAAAGTATGCTTTTACCCACTTGCTCTGAACCCACTTTTGTGAAGTTTACAATTAACTTCGAAAGGAAAATGGGTTTTTGTGGTGCGGGTTTTTACTCGCAACTCAAAGAAGTGAAACCCAAGTCAAATGTGAACGGACAGACACGACGACATTTAACCCAATCTGGTTGGAAAGTTTGGACTGGTTCTAGATCGTTTGATTTTATTATTCTATACTGAAACTAGCATACTCTCGCTAAAAATCGTTACTATGGGTTTTAAGAAGGGGCGTTGTTGGACTGTTGATGTTCAGTTCTGAAAGAAGCAGGCCGAAGCAGCTCAAGCAAGACAAGCAAGCAGGTCGCTGGCCGCCCGCCGTCGTCGTCCTCTCCTCCATCACCAGCTCCAAGAGAGCTCCCGTACAACAACAACTCCCCCCTCCCCCCCCGCCCGCGCGCAGCCATGCCGCTTAGCGAGAAACTCGGACGGCCGTTCGAGCTGCTGTCGATCCGTCGTCACAAGAAGCCGCGGGAGGACGACGGGACCTCCTCCTCCAATTCTTCGTCTGCTTCTTCGTCGTCTTTGCACGCGGTCGGCAATGCACAGCAGGCCCATGCTGCGTACATGCCTGCCACGCAGCCTACGACCGCGTTCCGTCGCCAGGCGCAGCCCGGCGGCGGCTTCTATCCGGTCGTCCAGTACGAGCGCCTCACGCCGTCCGTGAGCCAGCGCCCGCCGTCGGCAGGCGTCCCGCCGCCCGCGCCGAACACTGTGCACTACGAGCGCATGACGCCTTCGGCGGCAAGCGGCGGCGGCTTTTCTATGAACCGCCACTCGCCGAACGTCGTGCAGTACGAGCGCCTGACACCCGCGACGGCGGGCGGCGCGCGGACGCCCAGCATCCCGGCGATCCGCCAGAACTCGCCGCTGGACTACGACATGCGGCCGCGGCCATCGCCCGCGTCCGGGTTCATCCACGACTCGCCCGCGCCGTCGCTCGCGTCGCTGCCGTCGCCGGGGATGCTCACGCCGCTCTCGGTCGACGTGATGGGCCGCAGCCCGATCGAACTGCGACCGATCGCGCGCGCGATGACGCCGTCTCCCGCGCTGGACCGGGCGTCCGGCGGCAGCTCGCTCGGCAGCGCGAGCGACAAGTCCACGCCGTTCTCGGCCGTGATGGAGGAGTGGATGAGCCAGCTGCGCACGCCGACGCCCGACGTGACGCTGCTGCCGTCGCCGTACGACTTCAACAAGGAGCTGCCGACGCCGACAGAGCGCCCCGACGATCTCAAGCATATCAATAGCGCGCTGCTGCCGACGCCGCCCCCGGACGTGCACGACCAGACGCAGAACCCGAAGAGCAGTGAGTACATCTTGAACGTGTCGCGCCGGCCGCTCGTCGAGGACATCGCGTCGCTCTGCCGCGACCTCATCTCCCACGACAGCTCGGCGCGCCCGCAGCAGCAGCAACAGCAGCAGTCGCCAGGGATGCTTCAACCGCACGGGATCGCGGCGCAGCAGGTGCTGCGGCTGCCATCGCTCAAGAAGTTCCCAGGGCCGAGCGAGATGCTCGGTGCCGACGTCAAGCGCGACGTGCGCATGGCCGACGACAACGACGACAACGACGACGACGACGACGATGATGAGGACAAAATGAGCGTGAGCGGCAGCGGGAGCGGCGGCGGTCGTGGCAAGCGGAGAAAGATGTGCACGGCCGACGGGTGCTCGAACCTGTCGCGCTCGCGCGGGCTCTGCAAAGCGCACGGTGGCGGTCGCCGATGCAGCGTCGACGGGTGCACGCGTGCGAGCCAGAGCGGCAGTCTGTGCATCACGCACGGCGGCGGCAAGCGCTGCACGGTCGACGGCTGCGTGAAGGCAGCGCAGTCGCGCGGGATGTGCAAAGCGCACGGCGGCGGCGTGCGCTGCCGCGTGGACGGGTGCACGAAGAGCTCGCAGGGCGACGGGTTCTGCCGCTCGCACGGCGGCGGGCGGCGGTGCGGCCACCTGAGCGGATGCACGAAGTGGGCCCAGCGCAACGGCATGTGCATGGCGCACAGCGAGGGTCGGTACGGCAACAGCTACCGCGGCCGCCTGACTCGGATGCAGGACAGCGACCGCCAGGAGCTCTAGCAATCGCCAGCTTGGCAAGCGCACCATCGAGCCCGAGAAGACAGCAAGTGTGCATCTTTCGAGTGCGGCCGATCGAGAGGGTGACACACGACGCGCGGCAAGGAGGAAGGCATTGGAACCGACCGCAACAGCCCCCGTGTGCACACAACCACGCCCGAGGACGGACGCGCTCTCTCTATCTATCTATCTATCTCGCGGATGCAGCTCCTCCGGGGATCTCGATCTCTCTCTCTCTCTCTCTCCATTGCTGTACCGTCCGTCGCGTCCGCTGTCGACCTTCCTCTGCATGTTTGTATCTCTATAGGAACTGAATACAAGAGCACAATCCCCAGCTTTGCTGTTCATACAACGCGTTGTGGAGCGCTCCGTTCGGATCTTCCGATCTTAGGGAGCCCGGCGCTGTCGTGATCAGCTCCGGCATGTTTGCCTCCGGGACTCCTCCGCACCACGTCACGGCACGATCCAAGCCGACGGTCGCCGCAACCCCTGCTTCACCCGCACGATGTGGTTGTGCGAGTCCACGCGCGCTGGCACGTTCGTGTAGTCCGGAGACTCCTCTGCGATCAGATGTACGGGGCACGCAGCGCGCGTGCCGATCTTGTCGAGCGTGTCGAGCATCACGAGCGATGCGGCGCGCAGCTGGCCCTTGGGGGACGGCATGCCCGGGTCGGCTTCACCCTCGGCCGCCTCCGGGTCGAACAGCTCCGGAAACGCTAGGTGCTTCACTTTCACGGGCATCGGCTTCGTTCCGAGCTTCATCGTGCTCCTGGTGCCGCCAGAGGAGGCAGCGCAAGATGTTAGATCGTGCTGCGATGTCTGTTCACAGATGGCGAGCAGATCGGCGCCACTGGTTGACAAATACCCAGTGCATGCATTGCAGAGACACGTACACGCGGTGATAGGCGTCGGTGAGGATCGTCGGTCTCGCGAACTTCTGACGCGCTTTCATACGCGAAGACACGGTGCCCATACTCTTGCGCCGCAAGTCTGGGATCGCTCGCTTGACGATGCGTGATGCGCGTGAGCCGCCACCGCCGCCGCGCAGTAGGTTCTTGACTGTCTGAAAGCTTACGGAGCGTCTCGAGTGTGCCACGAAGTTCCCGACATCGGCGTAATCGTCATCGTCGTCGGTGTCGTCGTCATCGTTTTCATACTCTCCTGGGTCAGTGTCGTAGCCAGCGCGATCAGCAGACTTGGAGCGTGACTTCACTCTCCTCGACCGCCGGCTTTTGAGTGTCGCGCGGCCGGTAGAATGGCACTGCTGTATGTAGTGACCTGGTGCTGTGAAGCTTGATAGCGAGCGTGGCGAGCTTTCAAGCGGCAGTGGAGTACCTCGCATCCAGTGCGAACTGGAGTTGCTGAGCGATGGATTCGGCGACGCACTTTGGCTGGTCGAGTACTGCTGTTGAGGTTGCTGCTGGTGCGACGCCAGTGCTGGTGGGCTGATCGCGGATGGTCGGCGATCTTGCTGATGAATTTGTTCTGGACCCGGATCTGTTGGCGTCTCGCTCGCGACACTGAACCGTGCAAGCGAGTAGAGCAGTCTATGGAGCTCCGTCTCGTTCACGTCCATGGTAGACTCCAATGTCTCGCCGACGTCACTCGGGGCAGTGGACGCGGTCGAGTCGTAGCTTGACTGGCGCTTGAGGATTGACTTGGGCAAGTTGAAGGAAACGGCGGCTCTGCTTTTCGGGCTCGTTGCTGGGGACACTGTCGAATGTTGGAGCACCGCGTGCCGTTGTACCTGTTGTCGAGGGTGGATTTGATACTGGTACACGCTGGACGACACCGCTTCTGGCGCAAAGCGATAGGTGTCTTGTGGATCGCGCAGTGGGAGCTCGAACAGTGTGGAGGAGCCCTTACCACCCGAACCCAGACCCATCGCAGACGCCCCCGAACCCGGTGAGCTTGCTGCGACCTTGCCTGGAGAGGCAGCACTGACATGGCGTGCGGTAGGGTCATGTGTCGCTGGAATTGCAGAAGTCAGCAAGAAAGGGTTCTCCTGCGCCTCGTCGAACAGGTCGGTGCTCATGAACTCGAGCACGTTGACGCTGCCGATGGCGCCGCAGTACGTCATTGCGCTGGAGGAGCGATCGGTGGCCGCGTCACGGGTGGCAGGCGAATCGTCGAATCCGAAGCACGTTGTGGGGGCGTCTCCTGCATGGTTGGGCAGAGCGACGGCAGGAGTGCTGCTGGTTGTGTATGACGCTCGCAAAGCAGGGATTGGTGGTGCTTGGTCATCAGTTTGGGCCGAAGATGGCTGCACTCCTCGCGCTCTGACCGTCACGCACTTAGTCGAGTGCACTCATTCTGACCCGCTCAGTAAGTCAGAATCTGAGTCAGGACCTGATTTGCGAGATGGATGGGCATGTTTGAAGTTAAAGCCGCAACCTCACAAGCACAACACGTACCCGATCTAACTGCGCTGCAAGTCATGGACGAGGCTTGCTCGCCGACCATCGAGCGCTCTTTCCTCATCGACCACCTCGGGTATCAGCCACCCCTACTTGTACGCTAGACCGGATTTCTCGCAAGGCATCTCCGCTCCCTCCATGACCATCCCGGCTCCTCGTCGAGAGAGATCGCGATAGCTATCGTGGAAGCATGCGCTTGCTTGCCTTAGCAGTCTGGCGGTGGTCTGCCGTGATAAATACGTGCTTTGTTCGACTCGTTACATGATTCTTCTACTCGACACACTCCACTGGTCTCGACACCTAACAACTACCGACGCTGTCCACACAACGCTCTCTACCGGCGAAGAGCGTTGCTGGCCATGCTACCCCTCTCTCCCTCTCTTTCTGTCTTGCACTCGCTCTTGGCGGTTCTTGTTTAGCTC
Source organism: [Pythium] brassicae (nom. inval.) (assembly GCA_008271595.1). NCBI lineage: Eukaryota > Oomycota > Peronosporomycetes > Pythiales > Pythiaceae > Globisporangium > [Pythium] brassicae (nom. inval.). The sequence continues at coordinate 24,531 of SMMQ01000251.1, read as the reverse complement.
TGGTGCGGCCGACACGCCGCGACAACGGACGAACTCACGGGTACGCCTGCGTGGACTGGTAGCGCGCCTGGTTCATCATCTTCTCCAGCAGGTGGCGCTGGTGTGCGATCGAGTTCTCCATGAACTGAAAGTTCGCCGGTGCTGCGGTTGTAGACGACGCGCCGATCGGCGTCGACGGCGCGGACGGCACCGTGTACATCTGAGGTGCACCGTGGCTGCGCGACGTGTTGTAGCTCGGGTGCGGTGCCGAGCTGTACACCGACTGACTGTAGTCCGACGACGACTGCGAACCGGTGTAGCTCGGCTGCCCGTAACTTGTCTGCCCGTAGCTCGACGCCGTCGACAACGGAGCAGACTGCGAGCCGCTGAAGCCGTAACCAGGTTGGTTGCTGCGCTCTTGCAGCTGCTGCGACTGCAGCTGGTTCTGCTTGGGCTGCGAGTAGCTCGAGTGGCTCGAGTATATGGGCACCGGTTGCGACTGCGGCTGGGACCGACCCCGGACGCTGTTGTGGCCGCGGCTGCTGCTCGTGCCCTCGACATTCAGCGTCTCGAACTGACGGCGCATCGCGCGCGTGTCCACAAACATGACGCTGTCTTCGTCCAGCGACGACACGATACGTGCCGAGTCGAAGCTCTGGTTGTCCAGGTAGGACGACGAGCTCGCTGAGCTGTCGTAGCTGTTCTCGGTCGTCGCGAAGCTGTTGTCGCGACGCGGGTCGTCCAGAAGTTTCATGTTCACATGGAACTTGATCGTCGACGGCGTCGTCGGGTGGAACGACGACGAACTCGCCGTCGAACTCGTCGTGGACGTCGCTGATGAGACAGAGGTGCGCGACACCAGCGAGCTCGCGTCGCTGTTGTCCGCGGACACCTCGTTGTCATGGTTCGTCGCCAGGATGATGCACTTCTTGCAGAACTTGGACTCCTCGCCCACCAACCGCGTCACGATGCACGACTTGCACACCACCTCGCCGCATGCGCGGCAGTGGTGCTTCTTCGACAGGTACCCGAACTTAGACGTGCACACGTTGCAGCTCTTCCGGTCACTCGCCGCGACCCACTCGCTCTTGACGATCATCGGCATGTGCGCCAGGCAGCGCTCCTGTACGACGACCGCGAGCTTGCTGAGCGCGGTGGCGATCCTACTCGTGTACGAGCTCATGAGCCACGAGCCAACCTCGCTCGCCGAGTCCGACGAGCCTATCAGGACAACCTCCGAGTGCCCCTTGTCCGGCAACGAGTACACGAGAAGCACCTCGGTGCCTACGCGGCGCAGCAGCCCGTGGGTCTGCTTGAGCGACTTGCACTCCGAGAGCTGGATCGAGTGCGAGATCAAGAAGCCGATCGGCTGGTTGTCGCGGTCCACTGTCGTGCCCGTGAACTCGAGCACGCACATGTCGCGGCGGTTCATGTCGCTCGAGCTGCTGAGCTCGGTGGCGATCCAGCGGATCGCCATGTGCTCGTTCTCGCTCGCGCTGCGCTCTTTCAGCACGCACAGTGTCTGCGTGTCGAGGAAGTCGTTGAAGAGCGACTTGCGGCGCTCCGCGAGGCGCCGGTCGTTCTCGGCAAAGAGCACCTTCATGAGCCCGGCGAGCGACGCACGCACGGCGCCCTGCACGCGGTAGTGGGATTCGTCGCCCTCGGTCTTGGTGAACCGCTGGAAGCCGTTCGAGGTGCCGATGTTCTGCCACGTGACCTCGTCCAGTCCGCCGTAGATGCGCTCGCGGCGATGCTGCTCGAGCGCGTCGTCAAGCAGCGCGCGCGCAGTGGCCTGGTACTCGCGCAGCATCGCGGCCGAGAGGCGCACCTTGGGGAAGTAGCGCTTGGGCAGCGGCAGCGACGACAGCGCCACGCGCGTATCGTCCTTGGCTTTGCCCGAGAACGCGCGCGCGTCGGCGCGGGAGATTGCGATGCCCATCATGCCGCTGTTCATGGTTACTGCTGCGATTTTCCGTCTCTGCCTTGCTGCGCTGTTGCCGAGATGGGGGCGGACGCGAGCGAGGGACTGCGTTTGCGTGTGTGTCGAGCGGGACGAGTTGGGAACTGAGGATCGATCGGGACTGTGTGGGCAGGAGTTTGGGTGAGCAAGCGCTGCAAAACAGGTGCTCCAGCAGACGTCATTTCAAATGACTTTTTCTGAACGGAGACCTCCGATGGATGGGCAGACGAGGACGCGAACAAAATTTGGATAGTGATGAAAAGAAGTGGAATTCGATGCGCCTCTGCGACTGACTGTTGGAGGTGACGGACCGAGTTCAGCGTGGTCTCTGTACGTGATGTTATTGTTATTGTGCTGGTTGGTTCGTTGCTGCAGTACCAGTTCCTGCTTCTCTGTCATCCTCACTCGTACAAGGAGAGAGAGAGAGAGAGAGAGAGAGAGAGAGAGAAGCAATTAGCGTGGACTTTCGAGACCCGATAGTCTCTGGCGTGCACTGGTGCCGTGTGGCGCTGCCGTGCACCCGCGCCACACTTGTCAATCCGCCACACAAGAGCAGGAAGTGAACCACCAGTCACCAATGACCTCTTTGCACGCTGGCTTTATTCAGAGGTCCCGCAAGCCAGTCCACACAATCGTCAACCTGGCATTCTGACACACGAGCCAGAATACAGTACCTTTAGTCGAGAAGCCGCGAGGACAGCCACAAGGTCCCTTCGCACTCATCACGCGCTTCGACGCGCTTCGATCGTGATGATGGCTCTGGGAACGAACCGCCATCACACGATGCCAAGCGCAACTCGTGAATTTCATGTCGGTGCTGACACTTGCGCACGAAGCACCGTGAGCCACGACTCCGCTCGAGGCACGTAAGCAGAGGCCTCGATCGCATCAAACTGAGCTGGCCGTCCGAAAGGAGCGCAGCGTGAGTATACGTCTCCGTCCACGCGTCCACAGCCACGCAAAGAGGTGGTTGCGCGGCTTGCATCGAAGGTGGTCGGCGAGAAAGCGCTCACATGTGGGTGAAGTACCGCTTGTCCGACAATCACGTCTGTATCGCGAGCCGTACACATGCATGCACACCCGCTGACCACCGTCGCTCGTACTCGCCCGTTTCCCGATCCGTCCAGTCGAATTCGACTCTCGTTGATTCTTCGCAAACCAGCCAGCGAGCTTGACAAACACGTCGAGCGCGGTCGCTCGCGGTCCAAATGTCACGATACATACTGTAAACAAGGACGATGTTGGTTGTGTGCACGTGCACGCCGTGTGGGGTGCGCTTTAAAGGATAGACGCTTCGGCGCTGTATGGCGGACGGACGGCAGAAGTGCTGGCTGCTGGCAACATCATCCTCGCGCGCTGGTGCGCATGAGCCCGTATCCTTCCGTCTCGGAGATGATCGGTTGCCATCGCCGCCTGTCAGTCACCGCCATCAACGCCGCAACGAACGTCAAGGAGGGAGGGAGGGACCAAAACCATTGTCGAGCAATCTCGGCCCAAGTTGCCTGCGGCTGCGCCACCGGCGCGGCGGCACCGCCGACTGATAAAGTGACGGGAAGCAGCAAGTCACCAGTCACCGACTTGACACGACTGTCGAGCGTGTCATGCATCTCGAAAAGTCACCAGCAAGAGCCAAGCTGAAGTCTGCGTGAGGGTGAGTGATAGTACAACAGCTGCGTATTGAGCACCAAGCTCTCAGTGAATGCTCAGACTCGACAATTTGCGATCGCGCCGAGCGAGTAAGTCGTCTCGTGAGCACACACGCGAGCGGATGGCGTGTGCTTGATCGGTGGAAGGTCCGCGGTGCGTGAGTTGATGCATCTGCTTGTGTGTTTTTCATCATTGCGGACCGTGAGTCACGGGGGCGACTCGCCGTCGCGGAGCCCACGACTGCAAACGAAGAACGTCGGTGCAGACCCCGGCACACTCGTCCACGGTGTCGTGCTTCCTTCGACAAGGCGATCATTCACTTCACTCGTCTGCAGCGTCCAGCCCTCTCACTGTGGCCAGCCAAGAGAGCTGTCGAGTGCAACTTGAGCTCTGATGCGGGTGCATCGACGGCAGAGCGGACTCGAGTGTTCGGTCGGCCGCGTATCTTTTGAGCAACATGCACACAAACTGCACTTTTGGACCCTGAAAGGCCCAGGACGGGCGGTGACGGATCCCCAGCTTGCCTGACATGCAAGTTCGGGACCAGACCATCGCCAATCAAAGTGCAGCCTACGCAAGCGCACTTTCACACACCTGAGAACGCGCAGTTCACTCGTGCCCAACAGCCTGCATGGGGCTTAGAACCCGGCTGCGAAGGCAGCTTCGCCACAAACCGTGACGCGCCAACAGTCTCGATGCCTTTTGTGTCTGTCTATCGCGTTCATCGCTTCATTGGTTTCGGGTGCCGGCTGGTCCTGTGCTCCTGGAAGACGTCGTACACTCTCAAGCGTGAGCCAGCCCGCCTGAAGTAGCGGACTCGACACCAAGCGAATCTACTACTTGTCGCTGGGCTCGAACACGACCTTCTCTTCGAGCAGCGCGTCGACGTCGCTGTCGGAGCGCTTGAGCACGTCGCGCAGCACTTGGCGCGTGTCCTGGCCGAGCTTGCGGCCGGCCCAGAGCGTGCGCCCCGGCGTCCCTGCGAGCTTGGGCACGATCGCCGGGATCTTGAGCGACCGGTCCCCCACCTGCACGCGCTCGAACATCTTGCGGTGCAAGAAGTGCTCATCCTTGACCATGTCCTCGACCGAGTAGACGAGCCCGACGGGGATCTGGCGCGCCTCCATGACCTCCACAACGCGGTCCAGCGGCTGCTGGGACGTCCAGAGCGCCACTGCGTCGTCGATTTCCTGCTGGTGCCGCACGCGGTCGGCGTTCGTGCGGTACTTGGCGTCCTGCGCCATGTCGTCGCGGCCGATCGCGCGCATGAGCTTCACAAAGAGCGTGTCCGTGTTGGCGGCGACCACGATGTTCTTCTTGTCCGCGCTCGTGTACGTGTTCGACGGCACGATGCCGGTGATCGTGGACCCGGAGCACTCGCGCACGACGCCCGCGTAGTCGTACTCTGGCACCACGGCCTCCATGAGGTTGAACATCGTCTCGTAGATCGCGACGTCCACCACCTGGCCCTTGTCGGCCCCCGCCGCGGCGCCGCGCTCGCGGCCGAGCAGCGCGATCACGATCCCGAGCGCCGCGTGGATGCCGGCGATCGTGTCGCCGAGGCTCAGGTTCTGGCGCACGGGCGGGCGGTCCGGGAACCCGTTCACGTAGCGGAAGCCGCCCATGGCTTCGCACACCGACGCGAACCCGGGGCTGCAGCCGCATCATCACACCCACACGCAATCACATGATGCAGGGGGGTGAGCAACCCCAGCCAGCACACTGGCCCTCAAGTGCACCACGACAGCCCGCAGACAGCACAGCAGCCGCCACGCACCGAGAGGAGTAGGGCCCGTCCTGGCCATAGCCCGAGATGCGCGCGTACACGAGTCCCGGGTTCGCGGCCTCGAAGCTCTCGGGCCCAAGCCCCCACTTCTCCATGCGCCCGGGCTTAAAGTTCTCGATGAGCACGTCGCTCGACGCGACGAGCTCGCGGATGAGCGCGCGGCCCTTCTCGCTCTTGATGTCCACGGCCACGGAGCGCTTGTTGCGGCCGATCGAGTACCACCAGAGCGACGTGCGCGTGTCGTCGAGCTCGCGGTAGTCGCGCACCTGGTCCCCGCTTGGCGGCTCGATCTTGATCACGTCCGCGCCAAAGTAGCTCAGGATCGTGCCGGCGAACGGCCCGGCGATCAGGTGCCCGCACTCCACCACGCGCACGCCCTCGAGGGGCAGCGGCCGGGGCGCGCTGCTGTCGCGCGCGTTCACGCCGAGCGTCGTGACGTTGCGAGCGGCAGCGGGTGGCAGCCGCAGACGGGGAAAGCGGGCGGATCGCTGGCGCTGCAGCACGCGGATGAGCGTCATGGCTGTTCGGTTGCTGCGGCGGCGCTGCTGGTGATCCAAAGAGCGAGTGGGGGTGACAATGCGCCGATGGCGGCGGTGACCGTGGGTGCGTGCACCTTGCGTGTGCGATGTTGCTCGAGTTGAAGCAGTGTGGTTGGTAGGTGTATTTGCGTTTTGTATGGCATATTGAGTTCAAGTTATCGAATTTATCCAGTTTTTTTTTTCACGCTCAGTGACAATTGCAAGAAAGCATGGACGAACCTGGCGTGGTGGCGGATGGCGTCGGCAGCCTCGCGATGGAGCTCAGCACGGGCAGCGGCTCTGGTGCGAATGGGAACGGCAGCAGCACGGACGGCGGGAGCAGCAGCGCGACGCCGAGCAGCGAGCAGTGGCGCGTGTTCCTGGGGCTGGCGATCCTCGTGGCGTCCTATCTCTTCCGCGTCGAGCTCGTGCGCTTCTCGCTGCGCCTGGCGCGCCGCGCGCTGCCCGGGGCGCGCGTGTGGCTGCACGAGTTCGAGAAGACGCTGCTGCAGCCGCTGTCTTGGGTCGTCTTCGTGCTCTTCCTCTGGCTCGCGGCGTACGTGACCGACCTGAACGCCGTCGCGCGCCTGGACGACGACACCACCACGAGCCTCATCACGCTCCTGCTCGGCTTCCCGCTCGTCTGGGTCGTCATCGCCTTTTGCAACTACATCACGTGGGTGCGTACGCTCCGTGAGTGCCATGACACTGTGTACGGTGGTGGAGTACGAGCGCAGCTGACAGTGTCTGTGTGTATGACTATGTGTTGTGTGGTGGGAATGAACGACGGCGCCGCAGGGGATCATCCGCGTCAAGGGCTGGAACCGCGCGGCGTCCAAGGACGACGACGACTACAGTCGCGTAATGATCATCACTGAGGGCATTGGGGTGCGTTGTTGCGCACTCGCGTGGGGCGATGGATGATGCGAGTGTGATTGGACACTGCTGCTGCTGAGCCCTTCCCCCCCCTCACTTCTCTCTCCCTGGTACGGTGTCCACTGGTACACCTCCTGTAGGTGATCAAGATCCTGCTCGTGGCGACCGTCGTGTCGTCGTTCATGATCGATGAGATCGGCCAGATCACCAAGTTCGACTCGTCGCAGATTTCGACCGTCGCTGTCATGATGGTCGAGGTCGTGTTCGTCTTTGGCGCGCACTCGTGGGTGCGTCCGTTCTCTCTCTCTCTCTCTCTCTCTCGTAGTAGAATCTATGAACCAACGCACCGCGCATCGCGGCTGCGCTCGCAGCTCAAGAACATCATGGGCGGGCTCATGGCGCTGATCGACGAGCAGATCAAGAGCGGCGCGCACATCCGCTTTCAGGGCCACGAGGGCGTTGTCGAGCGGGTCTACCTCCCGTGCTTCTCGCTGCGGCAGTACGACAAGGGACTCGCGTACATCCCGAACGGCATCCTGCTCGAGAACACGGTCGAGATCCAGAGCAAGCGCCTCGACCGGCGCTGCGTCGTCGCGGTGCACCTGAGCCACCGCACCAAGGCGGCAACCGTGCGGCTCTTCATCCAGGAGCTCGACAGCTTCCTGCTGCACCTGCACGCTGAGAAGCACGCGCGCCGGAAGACCAAGGCGGCGCTCACGCTCGGCGGCGGCGGCGGCTCGGCGCGCGGCGAGTGGGAGAAGCCCAGCAAGCGCGCGGCGGCCGAGGACGACGACGAGCCCGCGAGCGCGCGGTTCTGGATCAGCGTCGAGGACTCGTACACTGTGCACGTCGTGTACTTCACGCACGAGCGGCACATCAAGCAGATCATGGAGGAGAAGACCGAGGTGCGTGTGCGTGTCGCCTCGCTGCTGCTGCTTCGTGTCGCCTGGCGAGGGACTCACGCAGTACGACACGCGCTGCGGGGGGCTGCCTGTAGGTCGTCTTGCAGATCACAGAGCTGCTCGCGAAGCTCAAGCTCAAGCTGCACGGAGACGAGGCGGCCAAGCCGACGCTGTCGCCTCGTGACGCTGCGGCGCTGGAGCTCGACGCGGCGCTCGCGGGTCCGAACCGCGGCGTCAACTTCAGTCTGCTGCGCGGTCTCGGCAGCCGTGGGGACGGCGGCGCGCCGACCAGCCTCCCGTCGTTCGACCGCTTCCGCAGACAACTGAGCGAGCACCCTCGTCACGGCGGCGGGACGCTGCGGCAGCGGCGCCAGCAATCGGCGCGGCTCTAAACGGGGTGCCCTCGGGCAGCTACCGGAGCGTCAGCTGCTGGTGCGCGACGACGCCGACCCGCTGTAGGCTCTCCACGATCGACATGTTCATCTGCAGCACCCGCACGTCAACACATCAGCGTCACGCCAGCCCAGAAGACCATCCGGCCGCTACGTGCCGGATGCGCACCTCGGTCTTGGCGGCTTCGAGCGACGCAAAGCGCGAGCGGTCGAGGCGCACGCTCACTTTCACGCGGTACATGGCGCATAGCACGACGCGGAAGCCGCTGTTGCGCTCGTCGGCCACGCGCGCGTCCACTGTGCTCGCGAAGCTCCGGGTCTCGGGCGGCGGCACCTGCACCGACCGCGGCGTCGCGACCGAGTCGCTCTCGCGGGAGCTCCTGGCGCGCGCCGCTGCCGCCGCCGCCGCGACAGCCAGCGCGACGGCGTCGTCAGCCACGGCGAACTGCGGCAGGATGGCTGTGAGCTCGTCGACGAGCCGCTGGATCTTGTCGATCGGCGTCGTCGCGTGCAGGCGCAGCACGAGCTCGTGCAGCTGCGCGTCCTGCGCGCTGCCGCTCGTCTGGTGCCAGTCGGCGAAGACGCCGTTCGGGACGAACGTGAGCGCGCCGTCGTGGCGGCGCAGCGTCGTGCGCGCGAGCGACACGCGCTCGATGAAGCCGCGCAGGTCGCGCACTTTGCACTCGCTGCCGACGCGGAACGGCTCGGCGAAGATCAGAAAGAGCCCCGTCGCGACGTTCTTGAGCTGGGCCGCGCCAGTCCGCGACGACAAGCAGAGACGCGTATAGTAGCGCACGGTGAGTCCCAAAACAAGTCAGCAGCCCGTCCGACCCGCACGCGAGCGACCTGAACGCACTGTCGTGAAGCCCGCGAGCACCCAGAGCAGCTCCATACAGCCGAGCACGAGCACGAGCAGGAACTGCGCCATCTCGTCGTCCACAAAGAAGATGTAGAAGACTTCGATGGCCATGAGCACAAACACAGAGGACTATGGAGAGAGAGCGAGAGCGAGAGAACGCAGTAAGTCGGGTCGTCGCACAGCAGCAGCTGCAGCGCTTGGGCAAGCAGGGAGACGAACGCACGTTGACGCCTTCGGTGACCACGAAGATGCGCGGACCGAACTCGGTCACGTCCTGGTCCCACTCAAAATGGCGCACGATGACCTGCTCCGGCGCCACCCGCACGCAGCTCAGGTGAGTGAGCTCCGACCTGCGACCACTACAAGCAGCATGGTACCACGCGTCCTGTTTCCACGTGAGCTCGTGCGCATCGCCACGCACGTTCGAGAGCACGCGGCGCAGCGAGAAGGTGCCGAGCACGACGGCGAGCGCGAGGAAGTCCTGGAGCGCGTCCACGAGCACCGAGTCGTCCTCGAGCAGCAGCACGTAGCGCGCGATGGAGATCAGCAGCAGCGCGAAGCAGATCCATGAGAGGTACAGCAGCATGTAGCGCTGCACGTCCGCGATCCAGCTGCCATCCCGCATCCCCATGCAAACAACATGAGATTTTTGTGGTCGCGCACGGTGCGCGCCAGTTCGTGCGCTACTTTAAAAATGCAGACGTGAGAGAGACGTACCGGAAGCTCCGCGCGACGCGCCTCCGCAGAGCGCCGAGCAGCGCCTCCATCACGGGCTTGGAGAGCACGTACGCGAGCGCCGCGAGCACCGGCGCGAGCACGAGCCGCCATGTTGCGAGCGCCATGTTTTTATAGCGAAATACGAAATGACAGGCATAAATTGCGTCTAAAATGCGATGAAATCGAGGGCACGCGCTGAACACGGCGCCAGCACTGACTGCATCGTTTGTGTGTGTGTGTGCCGAGCAGATAGATACGAGTCCGAAAGTATCGGCGCATGCCGCGAAGGCTCGGATCCTCGGATCTCGCGGCTCGAGCGGCGGATCGATCGCCGCGCTCCGGGCGAGTCGGACCCGCGTTTCTCACTCACTTTGCCAAACAAAATCCCAAATCTGCAGTCGTCTGTCGGGTGATCGCGCCAGTCATGGGCGCTCGCTCCCACAGTCCGAACCGAACCCGCGCGGCGCGGGACGCCATCCGTAGAGTGGTGGGCGACGAGAGCGAGAGAGAGAGAGAGAGAGACTGGAAGCGATCGGGAGATCGATCAACTGGTGGGGCGAGCGGCGTCAATTCCGTCACAGCTCAGTCTGCTTGACTGCGCACACGCAGGTGACGACGCAGAGACAAGACCAGGCGACCACCAACAGCTGCCAAAAAGCTGGCGTCACGCGCTGAGCTGGTTGTCGGAGACTGACAACCAAAAAGAACCCGCGCGCGCTGAACGCGATGCTGGCGGCGGATGAGGCGTCCGCGCCGCTGGCGCCGGCGCTCTCGGCCGACGAGCTGCGCGCCGTGCGCGTCGTGATCATCGTGTGCAACGCGCTCTCGATCTTTGGCTGCGCGTTCATCCTGTGGCACTTTTTGCGCTCAGGGCGCGCGGGCTTCGCCACGAGCCTGAGCCAGCGCATGGTCGTCACGCTCTCGCTGCTCGACCTCAGCTACTCGTTCCCCAAGGTCTTCGCGCACCCGAACGAGGCGCGCGACAAGCTCGCGTGCGACGCGCAGGGCTTCACGCTCGAGTTCACCGGCCTCATGTGTGCGTGCGAGCGTGTGTGTGAAGGCGTTGCTTGGAGCGGTCAGAGCCGTGTCGGCGCCTGTGTGCTAACCCGAACGAGCCAACACGGCGTGTAATGGCGACGGCGGCGAGCAGCTGTGGTCTGGAACTGCTGCATGGCGCACAGCATGTACCGCAAGGCGGTTTACCGCGACAGCGAGGACCGGCTGCTGAGCCGGTTCAAGCTCTACGTGTGCTTGACGTTCTTCCCTGCCTTTGGCGCGAGCGTCGGCATCCTCGCCGGTACGACACAGCGAGCAGCGTGTCGCTGCCGACTGACTGCTCTAGCAACGTGTGCTCACTCATCGCTCCGTGTGCGCGTGTGTGTGTTGTGCGCATGCTCCCTACCCCCTTCCCTCAAGGCGACATGTTTGGGGACGCCATCTTCTACTGCTGGGTGGCCAACAAGCACTGGCACTTGCTCGCGCTCTACCTCTGGGTCGTGCTCGCGATCGGGTACGTCACCGGCGTGCTATTCGTCACGCACCGGCACGTGAGCCGGCGCGCGCGTCACCAGAGCAACCTGGACGCGATCGAGACGTCATGGGCCATCATGCTCAAGCTGCGCATCTACATGGTCGCGTTCGTGGTGCTCTGGCTGCCCAGCGCGGTCTTCCGATGTGCGTGCTGCTGCGCGCTGCTTGCGAGTGCTCGCTTGGTTCTCGAGTGGTGCTCACGCGCGCGCGTGGCTCGCCGCCAGTGGTCGGGGACAAGCTTGGGGACGCGCAGTTCGCGGTCGCGATTGCGATGCAGCTGACGCTCTGCAGCCAGGGCTTCGCCACGAGCATCATTTACGGCGGGCTCGTCTCCAAGCTGCGCGCGCTGTGCCGGCGCAAGCCGCCGGCCGCGGCGTACCGAGCGATCACGCCGCCGATCTTCCCGGCCGACACGGCGCTGAGTCCGAGCCTGCTCAAGAGCTTCGGGCGGCCGGCGAGCATCTTCGTGTCCACGTTCAACATGGGCGAGGGCAAGCTGAGCAAGACTGAACTGGTGCGCTCGCTCGTGGTCGGCTGCGATGATGCGATGACGCGCGGCGACGGTCTTTTCATGACACCTCACTCGCGCGTGTGTGGCTGGCAGGGGAAGTGGGTCCCGCGCGGCTATGACATCTACGTGATCGGCGTGCAGGAGTGTCTGCACCTCTCTGAGACGCGCCGGCTCATCCGCCACCACATCGAGGGCCGCACGTCGCCGTCGGCGCCCGCGAGCGTCGCGTTCCG
>SMMQ01000251.1:1901-12390 GCA_008271595.1 [Pythium] brassicae (nom. inval.) | reverse complement strand
CCTGCTCACGCTCTCTCTCTCTCTCTCTCTCTCTCTCTCTCTCTCTCGCTCTCTCTCTCTCTCTCTCTTGGTTGGCGCTTTCAGGCGAACTTTGGGACGTCGCTCGTGGTCGCGCGCGCGTCCAACAAAGGCGCTGTGGGCTTCGCGTTCCGCTACTACGACACGTCATTCGCGTTTGCCACGTGCCACCTGTCGTCCGACTCGAAGGTGCGTGCTGTGATCAGTGTGGGCCGGCGTCGCTGGCGCGGCTGGCGTTGCGTCCCCCAACTGTCGCGATCGACAGGGTTCTTCCTCACTTTCGTGCTGCGCTTCTGTCTCTGGAGCAGGGCCGGTCGAAAGTGACGCGGCGCAACCGCGACGCTGTCGACATGCTCACGGAGCTGCACCTGAACGCCGAGGACGTCGGCTTTGAGTTCCCGCTGATGCACCACCACAGCTTCGTGCTTGGCGACCTCAACTACCGCATGACGCACCGCGACGCGAGCCCGCAAGCGGTCCTGGAGCTCGTCGCGAGCATCCAGTGCAGCGAAGCCGCCAGCAGCAGCGGCGGCAGCGCGCCGAGCGACAGCGGCAGCGCCGCCGCTGTGAGCAGCACAGTCGACGCCGCGCGGAGGCGCTGGAGCAGCTGGCGTTCGAACCTGCTGAGCTCGACCCGCGAAACGCGCACAGACACGAACGAGACAGCCACGAGTCTGGACGCGAGCGTCGTCGAGCACCTCGGCAACGCGAGCCCCAGCGACGACGTGGACTACATCGTGGGCGTCGACCTCGAGTCGAGCGGGAGCGCCGACGAGCGCGAGGCCTCGCGCGGCGCCGGCAAGCTCGTGTGGGCCGACCTCCTGGCGCACGACGAGCTCACGAACTGGATGGCGTCCGGGCAGGTCTTCTTCGGCTTTCGCGAGGCGCAGATCGCGTTCCCACCGTCGTACCGGCGCAAGCGCGGCGTCGGGCTCCGGCCGGACGCGCGGTGGACCGCGACGGAGCTCGCCAAGCAGTATACGACAGCGGTCAAGGGCGCGGGTGTGCGCGTGCCGTCGTACACGGACCGGATTCTGTACACGTCGCAGGCGGACGTCGCGCGGCGGCTCAAGTGCTCGCTCTACGCGCTCTGCGAAGACGTCAAGTGCTCGGACCACAAGCCCGTCGTCGCGGTCTTCCACGCGCGCGTGAACCGCACGTACGAGCCGATGCCGCGGCGCCCGCCGGCGCCGCCGCGCAAGTGGCGCCGCATGCAGAACATCAGCGGCGTGTACGAGTGCACGCTCAAGGTCTCGTTCCGCGCCGTGCAGTGGCACATTGTGCCGGCGCCGTTCGCGCCCGAGCCAGCGCTGCCGCACGCGAGCCGCCAGTACCACCAGCTGCGCCACGACGGCGGCGACGAGAGCAAGCGGCTCGACCAGGGTGCGTTCGCTGCTTCTGATGCGAGGGCAGCGTCGCTGGGTGGTGGTGGTGACCGAACCAACTAACGTACGCGAGGGGGGGGGGGCTGCAGTGGTCGTGACTATCGTGTTCCCGCTACCGTCGGAAGACATCTTCTCGGAGCAGCGCAAGCTCCACGAGCTCGCGGACTCGCTGAGCGGCGGCGTGTACTCGGCCGGCTCGGACGAGCTACTGCTCAAGAGCAACGTGGCGCACCGCAAGTGGCCCGACTTTGTGCGCGACGGCCTCTCGCACGCCACGTTTGCGCGCGTCACGAGCGCCATGCACGTCGCGATCAAGGTGCACGCGAGCGGCGCGAAGCAGTGCTTTGGCCAGGGCGTCGTGAGCCTCCCGCCCGAGTGCGTGGCGGACGACGACGTCGGCGGCGGCGGCGACGCGCGCGAGTTCGAGGCCGAGCTCTCGGTCGGCGGCAAGTGCACGGGCACGCTGAGCGGCTCGCTGCACGTCTGCCTCGTGCAGCACGACTGACGTGAGCACCAGCAGGCAAGGCAGGCGGCGGCTCAGTCACTGGTATTTATGAGCCAGGGTGGCGCCTTTGACAGGCATGTGAAAAAAGCGAGTGTATTAGTCGCGTCATTGGGGTCTATGAAGTGAAGCACGGGAGGAGGGCAACCTCTCTCTCTCTCTCTCTGTCTGCCTTCCTCTTGGCGTCTGGCGCTGTTACAGCTCGTCGTTGCCGGCGATCGTCGAGTCGACGGCGACGCGGAGGCGGTTCCACGGCTGGAAGAACGCGAGCAGCCCGAAGGCCGCGAGCAGCACGAACGACAGGCTGCATGCAGCGCATACGCCGACGACGCCCGTGTGAGTACGCGTCCTCTCTCTCTCTCTCAAAACTCAACCCGACACCATCAGACACGATGACGCATTCACGCACATGGCTTTGGTCTTGTTGTAGCCCGCGACGTCCTGGTGGAAGCGGTCGAGCGCGCGCTCGAGGTCCGCGATCTTGGTCTCGTACGCCTTGCGCTGCTCGGCGCTCAGGCGGCCCTTCTTCGCGCCGGCCTCCTCGAGCTTCTTGTCCTGGAAGAGCAGCGCCTGGTACTTGGCGAGCTCCGCGCGGGCCATCGCCACGGCGCGCGCGCTCTTGCCGCCCTGTGAGTCGCAATCCACTCGGCGTTAGATGGCAAAACGTGATAGTGAAGAAATAGAGGGAGATCCCCACAGCGCCAGCGTGTTGCTGCGTGGCACGCACATGCTTGCTCGTGTAGCGCTGGAACTCCTTGTCGAACTGCTCCACCGTGTTGCGCGGGTTCACGGCCTCGAGCATGCTCGCGGGGGTGGCCATCGTCGAAGAAGTGCGAGTGGGTCGGGGGCGTGTTGTGCAGGAGGCGTCTGGTGTCGATGGTGAATTATGCCGACTGAATACAAAACGTCGCACGAAACTGTATCATTTGTCGCACTGCACGAAACGAATTGTTCACAAGAAAGTCCGGCGGTTTGACGCTCTTCTCTCGTTTCTTCCTCTCTCTCTCTCTCTCTCTCTCTCTCTCTCTCTCGTTGCAAGTAGCGCGCGGGGGCTCAGCTCTCGTGCAGACTCGCGACCGTGAGCACGAAGAACGTCGTGCCGAACGCCAGGCCGTACGGGTTGTTGACCTCTGTCGCGACCTGCTCGTCGATCAGCACGATGCGGCCCACGACGTAGTCCGGGTAGCTGTTCTCCCCCAAAATGGTACAAAAGCATGCACAAAAGCATCGTCAGAATCCCATCCTGCACAGATCTGTCCACCTACCCCAATCAACAGCACGAGTGCGCACCGTCCGCCCGTGCTGAACGACGAGATCGACTCCTCCGACAGGAATCGGTGCGGGCACCCGAGGTGGAACGCCAGGTACACGCGCTGCACCTCGCTCCCGGGCGCCGACGTCGGCAGGAAGAGCGCGAGGTCGTTCACGTCAAAGTACCGGAACGAGATCTTGAAATTGTCGTCCGCGTCGTGCTCCGAGCTCCGCAGACTCAGCTCCTCTTGCCGGCGATCGAGCTCGCCGCGCAGTAGCTTCACGCAACACAGACACGAGTTCGATCCCACTGTCAGCCAGTCACCCCCGCATTCGACGCGTCCCAGCCGGCTCGTAAGACCCAGAGCGCCTATTGTACGACCGCACCTTCTCAGCGTCGGAGCTCGCGAGCAGCTCCAGCACGCGCGCCTCGATCGCGTTCATGCTGGCGTTCACAGACTCCTCGCCGTGCAGCTCCTGCCCGTCCTTTGTCGCTGGCAGCCGCAATAGACTCAGCACCTTTAGTAGCGACGATCGGTACACGCCGACGCTGTACTGCAGCGCCTGGACCGAATGCTGCAGCTTCGCCTGGTTGTCCTGCAGCAGCCGCTCTCGCCGGGTGCGCTCCTGGATCTCTGTGCACAGTCGCGTGGGGGGTTAAGGAACCAGGGCCCAGTGGAAGAGATCATGCAGGCAACAGCCACACGCAGCAGCGCAGGTCAAGTGGGGCAGGATATTCTTCAAACGCCGTCGCGTTCAGGAGGAACTGCTGGTTCTCGCTCTGCTCACAGCGAGAGAAAGAAAGAGAGCGAGAGACGCCCATCCATGTATCCGTCAGTCAGGGTCGACGTCCACACTACCGAACAATGGGGGACAACGCGTACCTCGAGCTTCGCGATGAGCGCATCCTTCGCACGCAGGTCCCGACTCTCTGCTTCGTCTGCACCACACGACAGCACCACGTCAGCCTCGTGACCAACTCGTCCACACACAGAGTCCGTTACGCAAGACTGGGAATCAATCGCACCTTGCGCCAGCTTGGCGGACTGCAGCTCTTGCTCGAGCAAGTTCGATCGCGGATCCGCCTCCGACGAACTCGTCATCGCCCCGGCCGTCGCGGCGAGCGCCAGCACGAGCGGGAACTCGCACGAGCTGTCGTCCTCGCGCGCGCTTGCCTTCGAGAGGTCGGACCGCGAGATCGAGCCGCTCTCCGAGCCAAAGTACATGCCTTTCTTCGTCTGCTCCAGCTCGGTCGTGAGCTCCGCGACGCGGGACTCGAGCTCTTCGCACCGCTTCTGAAGCAGCTGCATGTCGAGGGTGCCGGCGCCCGGAGCGAGTCCGTTGAACGACCCGCTGCTCGCCTGAAAGCTCTCTCGGCCAAACTGCGGCTCCTCGTGAGAGTGCGTGTCCGAGTCCGCCTTCTCTTCGCGGTCGCTGTCGTCGTCCTCCGCGCCGTCCTCGACTTGTGGCAGACTCTGAGTGGCAGTACACACATTAGTGAGTGCTACTGACTACCTAGCCGAGCAGGCTTCCCGGCCATCATCGACCCGGTCGTGGAGAGAGACGCACCTGGTCGAATGGACGCATGCGGAACTCGCAGTGCGATGGCTTCTCCGCCAAGCCCGACACAAAGTCTCGCGGAAGGTGCTGCCCGAAGCTCCGCAAGAACACCTCGCGGTGTTGCACCTGTCGCAAGAGACACGACAGGAGGAGCGGTCTCAGTTCAGTCAGCGTCGAACAGCCCTCGTCGCGAGGGTGACTAAGAAGAAGTTCCTAGTCGACACCGGACGCGCACCTCCTCTTCACGGAGCTGCGCCAGCTCTTCGGCCATCGACTGGATCCGGTCCGAAAACTTGCGGCCGTACTTCAGCCGCCGCGCGATCTCCTTCAAGCACGCAGCATACGACTCTGTTGACCCACAGGTGGGGACATGAGCACCAGACACACATGCATCCACACAGAGCTCTATCAGGAATGGCACCACGACGCTCCAACGACACGAGACACTGGACAGGCGTGCCGTACCAGGGAGCTTCTCGAGGTGCTCCAGCTCGTTAAAGTGCCGCTTCTGCGCGCCGTGGGCTTCTTTCAGCATCGCCAGCGAGTTCTCAAAGTCGCGGATCTTGGACTGCGCGGCCGAGATCTGCCGCAGCGTCGAGTGCACCATGCCGTAGAACGCCGCCTTGGCAGCCGAGATGTTCGCAAGCCGCGCGTTCACGCGTTCCCCGAGCTTCTGCGCCGACGGCAGCTGATCCCGCGCACCACACGCCATACGCACACGTCAGTCCTCCCTCCTCCCTCGTGTCTCTTGCACACACACCTCACAGCTCGTCCCAATCATCACGCACCATGTCATGCTGCCGCTGGTACAGCTCGTCGATCCCGCGACAGACTTCGAGCGCGTTCGAGGACGCAAACATGGTCGACGACGGCGTCACCTCTTGCGACATCTGCGCGATCTTGCTCATGACGAACCCGAGGTTGTCGCTGAGCGTGCCCGTGATCCGGCCCTGCTCAGCTGCGAGCTGCTGCATCTCTGTGAGCTCGCGCACTGCGTTGTTGTACTCGTGGTCGCTTGTCACCTGCGCCTGTGCGATCGCGCTCACTTCGCGGCAAATCTCGTCGTGCACGCGCTGCAGGCGCGCCACCTGCGTCCGCATGTGCGCGTGCGATTGCTCGCACTGCTGCGCCCAGTCGCGCTCGCGCGCCACGGGAATGCAGTCGTACAGCGTCTTGCGCTCGTCGGTCGCGAGCGCCGGGTGCAGCGCAACCGCCGACAGCGCTGACAGGTACGCCTCAAAGTTGCTCAGCAGCTGCACGTGCTTGTCGCTCGCGGCCTCAAAGTCGGCCCAGAACGGCGCAAAGTGCTTGGTCATCGACCTGTTTGACATGAGCAACAGGGCCGCGGTGAGTCCACGACGCAGCAACACGGCAAGCGACAGCCAAGAGCCGACAGCCGACAGCCGACAGCCGACAGCCGACAGCCGACAGCCAAAAACACGCACTCTTTAAAACTGTCCAGGTTGGCGATCGCCGCGCCGATCGCGTCCGCCTGCACCTGCAGCCCGCGCGTGCAGTCGTGGCTCGCGGCGACGTTCGCGCGCGCGCTCTGCTCCAGCGCGCGGCTCTGGTTCACCTGCAGCTGGAAGTGCGACTCGTAGTCCGCGAGCGCGCGCAGCAGCGGACTCGATGACTCGCTCAGCACGCGTGAGCCCTCGGACGCCGGCGCGACGCTCGTCGGTACTGCCCGCCGCACCAGCAACACGTTTTTCAGTGCTCTTGCGACACAACCGCTGCATGCAGGCACACACACACATAGGACGCACTCTGTAGCGCCGCGGGCTCGAGCCGCAGTTCCTGCACGGCGGTCGCCGAGATCTCGCTTGAGAGCATGCGCCGGTCGTAGAGGAACACGCGCTTCTCCTCCTGCGCAACCAGTCGTCTTGTCAGCTGCTCCCACGCTCGTTTAATGCAGCGAGCAACCGCAGCAGCACCCACCACCCACGCGTACCGCAGGCAGTCCGTAGTGTGCGAGCGCGCGCCGTGGGTCCAAGCGCGCGAACGGCGGGCCGCCGAGAAGAATCTGTTCCGCTGCCGGCACGGCGCTCTGCCGCGCGAGCTCTTCGCGCAGCTCCTCGACAGCCAGGCTGTAGAACGACAGCGCGCGTCGCGAGCGAGTGAGCGGATGGGCATAAGTGGGCGTGTATGTGGGTGAGAGAGAGAGAGAGAGAGCTGCAGTAGGGAGAGCGGCGCACTCGTTAGTGGGGAGCGCGATTGCGTAGACGGCGCCGGTGGTGGCGTTGCCGACGCGCAGGACGAGACTCATGGCCGGTGGGGGCGCTGGAGGCTCGAGAGTGGCTGCTTCGCGTTGCTGCTCCTGCTCCTGCTGCTGCTCCTGCTGCTGCTCCTGCTGCTGCTCCTGCTGCTGCTCCTGCTGCTGGCACGTCGGAGCCTTGTCGATTTGTCTGCTGCGCCTCGTGCCTGGCAGCTGAGAATTCAAAAATGACAGATCGCAGGTCGTCGGGAGTGAAAATGACTTGGAGATTGCAAAGGAGCGGAAGAACGCAGTCCGAGGAGAACGGAACAGGCTATTCGAGAGGATTAATCCGCGACCAGAGACGACAACGCCCTCGACACCTTTGAACGCCGCTCACATGTCGTCACGACGTCGTTCATAATTCGTCATGCAAAGCACACACACACAGTCTCCAAACGCACGGCATCAGCTCAGCCTCACTGCTCCTCCTGTCGCCGTCGCCTCTCTCTCACGTCGTCTCGTCGTCGGGACTTTCACGCGCTCAACCGCTTTAGCAGACGCCCTCCGAAATCCCCTCCGACAGGTCCTCCGAGAACCCGTACGGACGGGTGAACGCCACGTCCTGGGTCCGGAATGCTTTCAGGAACGACGGCGTGTCGTCCACCAGAGGCGACAACCCAACACTGTTGTTCGCGTCGTCGCGACGGTTGCCACCGTTGAACTGCACCGGCGAGTCCACGGTCGCGAACGCAGGCTGGTACCCGCTGCCGCTCGGCGGGGGCACCGGCGAGAGCAGAAACTCCGGCGCGAGCAGGTACTCGGGCACGGCGCGCGGCAGACTCTTGGGCGGCGACATCCGCGGGGGCGTGTTGTCGCAACTTCCTCGACGCTTCCCGTTGCCGTCATCGGCGCGGGCGCCGTCCACAAACTTCTTGTAGCTCGCCTCCCAGTCCGGGCCGAGCACGCCCGACAGCGCCTTCAGCACCTCCTCGCTCGCTTGTATCCGGTGCTCCTGGAACCCGGGCAGCCGCACGACGTCGTGGATGTGGCGCAGCAGGAACGGCACGCAGTTCTTCTTCAGGTCCTGCGCGTCGCACTCGTCCGACACCGACAGCAGGTTCACCACGTTCTCGACGCAGATCTCGTGGCTCAGAAACTCCTCTGCGCGCTTCTGCAGCTCCATCACGCAGTAGAACGACGCCGCGCGCAGCAACTCGACCGCGATCTCCGACGTAATGTCCACTTTGCCAGTGTACTGGTACAACACACACGCAACGACAACAATGAGTCACTGTCGCCAACCCCCAACGCCACACATAGCTTGCTGCAACACGACGCCGACGACGCACCAGGAACCGCAGCAGCATCGAGAACACTTCGTAGCTGCAGTTGTCCACCTCGATCACTGCAGTCTGGCTCGTCGCGGTTCCAAACTGCAGCAACAACGACACACATACACACGCAGCGTCGCACAATCCAATCAGAGCCTCGAAGCTGATCCTGCATGTCGAACTGGGAGCGGGGGGCCACTCACTCTCACCATGTTCTTGAAATACGAGTTCCGGAAGAAGAGCACCACCTTGTGCGCGTTGATCGGCGCAATGTGGCCCTTCACGAGGAACTGGAGGTCCGACAGCGACGAGTTCAAGAACAGCTCCTCGTGGTCGTCCACCACGTACTGCGGCACCTCGATCGTCAGGTCCGGTTCGTAGTCTTGCGGCACAAGGTGCTTGATCGCGTGCGCGGCAGCGCAGCGCGGGAATTCCTCGCTTGACTGCAGCATGTAGTAGAGCACCGCGAAGAGGCCCTCCGACAGGAGGTTCGGCACCTCCGCCGCGTCCATCATGTGCACAAACGTCAGCAGGATGTTGCCCCGCAGCTCGCCTGTGGGTGGAAGGGAACACACAATATCGTCAGCACGGCACTCTCTGGACAAGACAAAAGCCGCTCAGCTTTCGACCGACTCCACGCACCAATGTTCGCATCCGCAGACACACGCGCGACAGCGTGGAGCATCCGCCGAAAGTCCGAGCGGTTAATCTGCTTCCAGATGTTGCGCAGCGCCTGGAGACAGATGCCCCACGTCTTCGACGACTCCTCCACCTCGAGCATCTGCAGCACAGCGCCCTCCAGAACCATCTGCAGCGTGCTCGACACGCTCGACGACAACGCACACAGCGCGCCAGCTGCGTGCGCCGAAATGAGCACGTCGGGGCTATGCAGCGCGTCCATCAGCAGCACGATCCCGCCGAACCGCGTGACGTAGTCGTGGTTCAGCTTGTTCTCCAGCAGCGACTCGAGCGCGACCACGGCCGTGCGCTTCTTCTCAGCGTCCTCGGACTTGAGCATCTCGAGCAGCGCCGGGATCGAGTTCTTCACGCACCGGTCGCACAGTCGCGCGCGGCCGTCGCTGCCTTCCACTACCGCGCGGGACATCGAGCACTCGTGGCAGATGATCTCGCCGCATTCCTGAAACACCGACACGACACAGCGGCGAATCAGTCGCCCGAGTCGGTGACACCCATAACTCAACAACAGCACGCAGGCGTCGCTCAAACGTACTCGGCAGTGGTGCTTCCGCCGGTAGAACGTAAACACGTTCTTGCAGCACGCGCAGTTGAGCGCCTCGTGGTCTTCAGCCCACGGTTTGATGAGCCCCCACTTGAGCAGATCGTTCGCAGACTCGACAATCGACTTTGTGTGGTCGTGGAAGTGCACGTTGAGGACGTCCGCGACCTTGTCGCTCAGGTACGGCGACGGACGCGCGAGGTTCGGGTCCTTCGCGTACAGCGACGCCCCGACCTGCCCGAGCTGGGCCGAGTACGCCGGCAAACGCGCGACCCAGTTCGGGAGACCCACCTGCAGCGAAGATCACAGCCTGCCAGTTAGCGAGCACATCCCAATCGGGTGCAGTACGACACCTGCCAGTCAGAACGAGCGAGGGAGGAGGCACGCACCCGCCACGGAAGGTCACGGCCGCTGTAGCCATTGCGCGACAAGATGTCCACAATGTCTTTCATCCAGACCGTCCGGTTCACGCAAATGTACCGACCACGCGCCTCTTTGTTCTCGAGCGCAGCAATGTGCGCCATCGCGCAGTCGCGGACGTCCACCATGCTCCAGTCTGTCGAAAACAGCGTCCAGTCAGTCAGTCAGCTGCTCTGCCACAGCACATTGTCCACGCAGACAGGACGCAGCGCTTACTCAGATCCACCAGCGCCGAGTACTGCCCCGTGATCAGGTCGTAGATGATCTGGTTCCCAGGCGCGAGCTTGTTCTTCGACAGCGCCGGACCAAAAAGCGTTCCAGGCTAGCGCACCACACCATCCGTGTCCGTCAGCACCCTTGGCCGCAAGAGCTGAGCACAACGTGTGCAGTTCAATAACGTACGTTGATCGTGACGAGGTCGATGCGCCGGTCGCGCGGGAGCTGGTCGACGAGCTGCCACGCCGCCTCCTCCGCGAGCTTCAGGCTCAGAAAGTGCGGGTTGCGCTCCAGCGACGACGAGATGTTCCAGCACGCGTCGTTGACGATCGAGTGCGGCGACACCGAGTCCGCCATCGCCGCCACCGACGA
>SMMQ01000249.1:18652-30349 GCA_008271595.1 [Pythium] brassicae (nom. inval.) | reverse complement strand
GCTTCTTATAACAAAATCTGCTCAAATTGGTTGGGTTGGATATGCGCAGATTTTGCTTGAAAAAAAACTAATATCTTCACGCCACTGTGAAAGTCATCGTCGCTGGTGTACCTCTGACAGCCAGCTCACGTGCAGTTGACTGCGTCTCGACACAAATCAACCTTCACGATTGATACGAAGTCTGTCATGCAACGACCGAGTCTCGTCGACTCTGCTGTGAATCTGGAACCAGGCAAACTCTTTAAGACTCCAAACTCTGTATGGCACAGCATGTTGTTGTAGACCTGAGCCCATGTGGTACTACTTGTTCACTTCTGTCATCGTCAGCGAGAAGTCAGCGCGGGTGCTCCCAGCAATTGTCTATCGCAACGCGCCTGCAAAAAGTAAGCAAGTAGCTCGCTCCTTCTCCACAACCGTGGAGTCGATTCCTGTCTTCTCATCTTTCCGCGCAACATACTCGCTAAAACACGCTCTTCTTATCATCGCACCTGCTACATTCCGCGGTTTGCATCATGCCGCCGAAGATCGCTGCAGCCTCTCTCGGCTGCCGTCAACAGAATACCCCAACAAAGCGCCTCGCTGTCGTGCTCGCAGTCGTTCTCGGTGTTGTGTCAGGCGCATGGCGACTCCTGGACGCATACAAAGCTGCCGATTCCAGCGAGTGCGAGATGGCGGCGTTTCCTATGCCCTTGTCGCTTGCCATCTACTCTCGTCTGATGGACAGTGCTGCGACCGGGATTCTTCTCGTGCTCTTCGTTCGTCTCACGCGCTCCGGGTCGCTGGCTGGCTCGTCACGATCGACTTCTGGTGATCAGAGCGGGAGTCGTGGCGCGCAAGCGGTCGTGGTGCTAGCGCTCGGGCTGTTCGTCGCATGCGCGCTGCTCCACGTCCCCACGCGCGCGCTCGCGCAGCAATTGGGCGAGAAAGCAGCGAGACGAGATGTGGCGCTGACATCCGCGTTCGACGTCTCCTATTGCCACCGCCGCGCTGGAGCGGTCTGCTCTTCGAACGCGGCGTTGACGAGTCTCGTGCACATGTTTGGTGGCGAGTCGTTCGTGAAAGTCGACTCATGGGCGTGGCACATCGGCTCCAGGCGAGCGATTGTGTTCGAGAACGCGTTCTACGGTTGCCAGTTCGTTCGAGAGAGTGGTGTCGCGGCTGGAGAGACGAGTATGCGGGACCAGCAGTTCCTGAGAAGCTGCCGGCTGTATCAAGCACAGGCGTATCTGGATCTGGTGAACAGCGGCAGCAGCAGCAGAGATAGCACTGCCGCAATGGATGCATGGTGCGGTGAGCTGCTGCTCAAGTCGATTGGGATGAGCCCCGCGCGGGCTCGAAGCCAAGCAAGTGACACGGTTCATTCATGGTGGCCGCCATCCGGTGTCCACGACGCAGTGTTTGACGCGTTCCAGCGCGAGTGGTGTCGTCGGTTCCATCGTGACACCATCGCGCTCGCGCTCTGGCTGCTCGTGTGGCTGCTGTTGGCGTGGAGTTGGAGGAGTCTGCGACACGTTCGAGCGATCGACAATGCGGAGCAGGGCGATGAAGCAAGTGCAAGCAGAGCGAACGAAGATGCAGTCGAAAGAGTGACCAAAGAACCAGACAGTGAGGCTTTCGACGCTCCTCGTGACCATCGGAGTCGGGTCTCCAGCGAAGAGAGTGGCGACCAGAAGGCAAGTCAAGCGACTAACGAGTCTAAAGAACCGAGTGGCAGAAGCGCTTTCGCCAGCTGCAGCGACGCAGAGAAAGAGGAAGAGGAGACCAGCGAGGCGGCAGCAGAGAGCGACAGAGCGGAGCGAAGCGCGTCTGGAAGATGGGGCGAAGCTGTCGACGCAGCAGCAAGCGAACTCGGCGATCTGTTCAGAAGTGGCGCGTACCTGCGCGTGTCGGAGGACGACGAGTTCTACTTCGAGTCGTGTACTGCAGAAGCGCCAGGAGACGAGAACCGCAGCAAGTAGAGTTAGTCGACTTTGTTCGACGAAGCCTCTCGCTTGGACCCACTGGTCGGTGACTCACTCGCCAGAGTTCGTTCGCGTGTCTTCGACGTGGTCCTGCTCCATTGCTTGGTGGTCATGGGGAGACAACGACACCCTCGAGACTTGCAAGTCCGATTCAAAGCAGTCAGAATGTGTGGCAGACACGAGCTTCTCACGACGTTGCAGTGCGGAGTGACTGAAAGCGACCAGCAACGGCTGGTGTGTAGCGTGCGGACGCTTCCGGACGAGGAAGGCGAAGCGGAGCGTGGGGACGGAGATGGCGGTGGTTCGCCCTGAATCCTTGTGACAGTAGCAACCACGTAACACTGAAGAGCGAATGCATTGGACATGGAGGACGGAGAAGCCCCGGACCCCCACTCGAACACCTCTGCTGAGCTTGACGACACGATCGTAACGCTACGTGAACAGAAAAAGCGCACTGGGTGGCGGGCTACTTATGCCGCCGAGCGGGGAGTCGAGCCGGCGTTTGCGCTCTGCCCGCTCTTGAGGTCGATGAGTTCAAAGCCGTCGTCGTCGTCGCGCGTGAGCCGCTTGAGGCACCAGCTCAGTGCGAGAGAGAGCAGCGCCACCGGAGCCAGCAGCACGGCGTCGCGGGCGTAGCTCGCCGGCCACTCGTCCGCGAGGCTCGCGAAGACCTGTGGGGCCGCGTCGAAGGGCGAGCCCGCTACCGCCGCCACGCTGTCTCCGCCGCTCATCTCGCTCAGGTAGTGGACCCCGCACCACGCGTCCGTGGCGCCGGACGGGGCGATGTCAGCGAGCAGCTTGAGCTGCTGCGGAGCCATCCGCGCATGGTTCTGCACCAGGAGGTCCCGGCAGCGGAGCCAGATCGCGAGCGTCGCCGCCGTCGCGCTACCCGCCGTCGCTGTGCTGTTCGCGCTCGCCGACTGGGCGCCGCCGATGACGAGCAGCAGCTTCTCAAGCTCGTCTTCCTGCGTGCACACCTGCAGCGCGCGCGTCTCGCAGAAGAGGTCGTTGAACGCCGCGCCGACGGCCACGCGCTTGGCCTCCAGCGCGCTCGCGTAGTGCGCCGACTTGGTCCACGCGAGCACCTGCGCGACCGCGAGCGCCAGTGAGAGACCGCACAGCAGCCACCGAGTCGCGCGCATCATCGCGCGTCTCTCGGTCGACGTGGGCTGCTGCTGGCGCGCGAGCCACGCGGCTGCGCACGTGAGCGCGAGCGTCCAGAGCGCGAACTGCATCGTCGCGAGCGCGTAGACGCCGCGGAAGCCGCGCAGCGGCGCCTCGCGCGGCGCGAAGCCGTACTTGGCCTCGAGCGACGAGGCGCGCTCCAGCAGCGGCATGGCCACCAGCCACAGTGTCAGCAGCAGCAGCGATGCGCAGGCGTGCGCCGCCACCCAGAAGAGCGTCTTCGCGCGCGTTTTCTCGAGCGTGTGCACCGTGACGCCGCTCATAGTGACCTCGTGCGCGGAGGTTGACGTCCTGATTTGTGGTGGTGGGTGGCGAGAAGGAATGCTCGGACTTACCGTATTCCTTTTCTTCAAACAGACACTCCCTCAACAATGGCCCCTGAGTGGGTTTTCGACATCTTGTATTTTGTTCTGTATTGAAAGTTCAACCTTCACTTTGGCATAATCTATATCATAAGCTAAACACATTATAATCTGTCCTAGTGAAATGGCTGAATCGTGTCGAATATTAAATCACGAATCCTGGGTTGTCTTTAATAAGAAATAGTCTTCTCGAAGAAAAGGAATACGGTAAGTAGGAGGAGTGGCTTCATGTTTGGCGTGTCAAAGAGAATTCATTCCTGTTCCCTGCGCTGCGCTCATATTAGAGCACCTTTCGCGCGGCACGTGCTGCTGACGAGGACATGGCGGCTCGGAGGATGCAAGAGCCTTTGATTCGCACCTGCCGAAGACTCGATACGCATGCATTGGGGTAGTTGGTTGGTTCAGGAACACGTGCCGGATGGTCTTGATAGTGATGATGTGGGTCTGGTGACTGAGTTGCGAGAAAACGGGGTTCTGGTCGAGATAGCACCACCACTTGAGCTGCGGTCGACGCAATTGACTCACTTCATATGGTGCATATGGGTTGCGAAAGACGTGTCAACCTACAGCACTTGTGCGCTTGTGCATATTTCCTTCTCTCTCTGCTCACGCACGCCTCTCTACAACGGCTCGTGACGGCGTGAGGCGAACGCAAGTGGAACTGGACTAATGTGCCAGAGCTTGCAGCGACATCTCTGGGACCTCAAAGTGCGCTTTCATAATATCAATGAATGGAAGCACGTGAAGCACGTGCTGATATGACTGCTGACTCCGCAGCCGTGTCTACCGCCTTGATTGACTGCAGGCAGCCAGACTACCACAAGACGGTGTTCTAACGAGCCCCGCATATGGATTTGCTTCTACAACTGCAGCTTTGTGATGTCGATGATTGAGCTCGTACCTCCTACTGCATACAGACAATTTCGGCCTCGGCCTGCCCTCCAGACGCGTCTGTCTCCCTCTATTGCGTCGATTTCTGCTGCGCCTCGCTGGCCTCCTCCTCCACTGCGTCGCTGCCAAGAGCCTGTGTCACGGAATGCTTCCCTGTCTTTGGTATATTCGGTTGTCTCTCGATGCCACTGTCTTCGCTGGACACCCGCCCCGATGTCCAGGAGGAGCGACGGCAGCCTTACACGCGTGGTTCATAAATCGCTCTGCCGCTTCAGGCTGTCGGGGTTACACCAGCGACGACGACTTTCACAGTGGCGTGAAGATATTAGTTTTTTTTCAAGCAAAATCTGCGCATATCCAACCCAACCAATTTGAGCAGATTTTGTTATAAGAAGCGGACATCATTCAATCCTACTTCGCTGTTTTTCAGTGAATGTGAATCGGTCGGAAAACAAATGCTATGCCAAGCGGGAAGAGAACAGCCCTGGTGATGGTGCGATTGGTCTTCGCGCCTTGACCACGCAGCAACTCGAGCATGTCCATGTCGTCGTCTAGTCCAGAGAGCACACTTGCGTGTGAAGTCGTGCGATTCACGCAAACTGCTACTGGTACGAGCGAAAGACTTTGAGTTTCACTTCGCGCAGTGAGCACCACGTATACACGCACACATGCACATAGATGCACACAGTAGAGGTCGCTGCAATGGTGGAATCTCGCTCGATTGTCAGAACTTGCGCAGTTTCGGCGACGGCGTGAAGTGCGCGAGAGGCATGGACACAGCAGACTTGAGTCCGACACACATCATATCACTGCGCCAATTGGACGAAGGGGGTGTGCCAAGTTGACAGAATCTAGTAGCTCAAACTGTCGGAATGTGGTGGAGCTCGTCTCCACGGAATAGCGCGTACATAAGCCAGTCGAGCTCGAGTCTTCTCAGCCCCCATCGATTGCCATCCCCGCCGTGTACTGCCAAGCAGAGGTGCGTGAGAAACACGCGTTGATCACCGCCAGTTAGAATCGCGAACACCTGTAGAGCAGCCGTTGGAAGGAGAATTGATGGTGAATTCTGTGAGTGATACGCCGACACGGGGTTGTTGATTTCAAGCCACACGCGTGAAGAAGCTGCCAAGAGCCGCGCTTTAACACCTCGAACTAATGCTCGTCAATACCCGCGAGTCACCACGGTCATTGCTGCCGTTGAAAAGTGTGGTGAGAGGATTGCTCTTCACGATGACCACTCACTACCTCTAATAAGGTAGGAATAGGCTCGTCTTCAAGCTCCTCAACACGGCGCTGGTATATACACGACAGGATGCGGTCGTGTACAAGTAGAGGCGTTCGAACATGCAAGCTTATATGTCACTGATGCGTCGCCGGTGCGGCGAAGGTGCGAGCACCGCAACGGTGCCCAACCCCCGACCGGTAATTGCGCCACCTGGGGTTTCTGGGGCTCTGAGTGCAAACACCTGTACTCAGAGCTAGCCCGGTCACAACGCAGACGAGAAAGTGATCACGAACACAGCAGAGCCGCCCGCAGCGTCCATCCGAAGATTCTTTCTCGGGGTAACACGGAGCGAGGCGGCGGAAGCAGTCCAGCGCGCATTCGGGCGCCTCACGCGTGACAGGGTGCTACCTACCACCTCCTATCGCCGCAGCAGTAACTGCACAGCGCATGACCGAGATGATGCAGACGGTGGCGCAGAAACTTGATGAAGTAATGGCAGACACTGCCAACAACCAACCCACGACTGCCGCGGTCTGGTGCGACTCCTTCAAGAGGCGGGTCACGACGACGTGCACAGATATAGCGGCGGAGTGCAGGATCAAGGTCACGAACTCGTACAGCCAGTGACTCAAGCGGCTTGGCGCTCGGCACGACAAAGCCGAAGAGATGGTGACGCCGCGGCTGCGCACAAGGTCCAAGCCAAGGCTGCGGAGGCCAAACTGGACTGGGCACGCAGCAAGGCAAGACGGCTTCGGGCCCGATACTCGCTTCCCCCTGCGGCAAGGGGCAAAGAGTTCTATCGGCGCATCGTAACCAAGTTCGGCGACAACACCATCGTTGCGCTAGGGGCAGGTACAGCCGGTGCCTCCTCGCGAACACCCGCGAACGTGATGGCACGAGGCTGTGCGCCAATCATGCAGCAAAGACAGAGCAACAGCGCGGGCGTGAGCGAGTATCTCGACACGGGACCGATCGGCGAGCGAGGAGACCTCTCCGCGCTGGCGACACCGATCACCGACAGTGAGGTGCTGCTAGCGATCAAGCGTTGTAAGCGCGGCAAAGTACAGGGGCCGGATGGACTGTCGAACGACTGGTACAGAGATCACGCGGATGCTTTAGTGACCATGCTCACCCGCTCTTCAACTCTTGGTTCTGGGGAGGAACGGTACCGGCGTCATGTCTGCAGGCCAACATTTACTGCATCAAGAAGACCACAACGGCCTCTTTGCCGCTCGAGCACCGACCCATTGCGCTCCTGAACACCGACTATAAGATCTACACACACATCTTCGCAGTCCGACTACTGCCGGGGCTCCTGAATTTCATCCACAAAAACCAGGCGGGTTCGTTCCAGGATGCTCGATTCACTCTACCATTGACACGCTGCTCGCAGCGCAGCAGCTCGCGAGGCTAGCTGGCCCGGACGCGAGAGCGGTATCCTCCTCTAGGACATCGCCAAAGCGTGTGACTCCCTCAACAGGGAGTTTATGCTGGACGTGCTGCGACGGCGAGGCTTCCCAACTGCGTTCGTCGACATGGTGGCAGCCACACACGTGGAGACGACAGGACGCTTCCTCGCCAATGGGTACCTGTCGATGCCGATCAATGTCACGTGCGGCATCCGGCAGGGATGCCCACTTGCTCCGCTGCACTTCATATTCGCGATGGACACACTGTACAGGAGGATGGAGGCGAGGATAGACATCAGCGGGTTGGACATACCGACGGTGGCGGGTGTGGCGAACACACGCATCGCCGGATATGCCAACGACACGGCGCTCTATCTAAGCGATGCTCACATGGCTGGAGCAGCTATGGAGGAGCTTGGGGCATTCGGTGCGGCGTCCAGTCTCAGAGCGAACGTCAGCAAATCGGTCGTGTTGCCGCTTGGAGAAGCAGCCCGTACGGCGATGCAACGGATTACAGCAGCGCCCCCACTGCTGCCTGCAGGGACAACGCGCAGGTACCTAGGGGTGCAAGTCGGGGATACTGACGCGGAGGAGGCAAACTGAGGTTCAATGATCCAAGGGTTCCAGTGCAGACTGCGCTTTGCCGTAGCGAAGTGTGACGAAGCGCGCGCCGGTTCACGCCAGCTAAAGGGCTCACCTGGATGTCGGACGCGGAGAAATCTGCAGAGCGAGCGAGCTGGCCGACTGCGCCGGTTGCCGCCCGAGACAGGCGTCGGCGTGAGAATAAGCCACAACGACACCCAAATTTCGGCTAAGTACGAAGACGCCTGTCCCCGTCCCAGGCGAGTGGCCCAGGATCGCCAGTAGCCCAGGCGGCGACAATCCCAGGCGCCTTCCCCTCGAAGTTCCAGGAACGCGACCCAGACCCCAGGATACGGCATAGGCTAGGCCCTAGGATCGAGATCTCAGGATAGGACTCGTAGGATTTCAGGATTCCCAGGGTAGGCAGCCTAGGATTTGCAGGTAGTCAGGCGAGCAAGCAGCTCTGGGTTAGGCTCTAGGTCAGGCCCCGGATCAAGCCTCGGGTTAGGCCCCTGGGGGCGCGTCATAGGCAGGTTGTCAGCCGGAGGTTTGCGCAACCAGGCTAGAGAGCCAGTGAATTAGTACTTTAGAGGGCTGTGGTCCAGGGGAAAGCCCCGGAGCTCCCTCCAGAACAAAAAAGAATTTGCCTCCAAGTGCCCAAGTCCCTCGCTCTTCCAAGCTTCCCCCTGCAGAGCCTGCAGCCCCAACAACCTGCAGTACGTTGTATAGCGCGGGCGAGGGAGTCAAAAAGAGGTCAAGTCAAGGTATTTCTGCGTGTCGGTGCGACCGAGTGTGCCTGGGAGTGCCGTGCTTGACTGAGTGAGTGTGCCTGGGTGTGGCAAGTGGCTGTATCTCAACCGTGCGAACCCGGCTAAGCACTTGGACAAACGCCAAGTCTAGCCTTCCATGTTAAGTGAGTGAACGAGAGTGAGAGTGAAGGGCGAGGAGTGATCCGCTCAGGAGTGTGACTGGAGTCTAGGCGTGAGCTTGGACGTGGGTGCTGTCTGAACAATGTAGAACACCCAGGCGATAGAGTCGCCAAGCCCAGAGCGTGCAAGGACTATAGAAGAGTGTACGTGTGAGGACCCTTTGGTCCGGAACTGCCGAGTGTGAGTGCGAGTGTGTGAGTGTCACTTGGTGTGCTTCTGGGATCGAAGAGCTACAGTCGTGTGCAGGGTAGACCTTTGTTACCCCAGGCCCAAGAGCTCGATCTAAAAGAGTTACTAAGGGGAACACATTGCGAGGTACTGACCAACAGAGCCAGGAGGCCAAGGTCGTGTGTGCTTGCCTAGGATTGCGTGTGTGTGCATTCGAGTGCAAGTTCGCCTAGCCCCTGATCCAAACCCAGGAGACGTTCACCCCATCGTCTTCCTGGTTGAGAGACCCAGGTGAGGAAAACTACAGCCCACTTCGTCACAGAAGACACACACCACGATGCAGCGAGCAGAAATCGCTCGAGCTATCATAGTGTCTAAGGTGGAGTTTGTCGCCCGACACTCGTGACCAACTGCGCGTACGGTCGGCGCGCTGCATACCTTCGTGAGAGCGTTCGTGTGGGGCAGCTACAACAGCAAACGACGGCGAGCATGGACAGGACCGGAGCAGGTGGAACTACCCATGGCGGAAGGCGGACTCAGGCTCCCGAACATGCGACTGGAGCTGGAAACAATAGCGGCGCTAGCAATGGGGCGGTGGGCGAGTGACAGCACCGACTTCGAACGGGGGCTGGACGACAGCCTCATGGAAACAGAGGCCGCCGCCACTCACTACCTGACACCGACTCCTGGGCGCGTGAGACAGTGGCCTGGTTCGATGTGGCAGGCCGGCGCGGACGGGCTGCGTAATATCTTGTGGAGCGCACCAACACAATCCGAACGCGCCAGTGTCGCACGGTGCGTGGAGCCCGTGATGAAGCGGCCGGATAACGCAGTCTGGGTGGACGACACGCTTGTGGTGAACGTACAACAGCTGTTGAACGGGGCGCTACTCCAACGACAGCTCGAATGCCGTGGCCGCAGAAGATTCTGTACGGCGTGGCTACAGTTCTGCTCAATGCGGCACGATGGCTGGCTAATCGATCGCAAGGGTCAGATCATGCGCGTCTTCGCTCTGCCGATTCCGACAGGGGCATGCACGCTGTTGGGCATGATTCATTGGGAGTGGAAAGGTACAGGCATACTCCACTTCCAGATTCAAGGGGGGAGCAACATCACAGCGGCCAAGAAAATAGCGTGGGGGCATCTCCGTCACGCGCGTATAAAACTTCCTGAACCTCGTGTACCGGCCTCTTCAAGCGCACGAGCTGCAGCCATATAGCGAGTCGGTACAGCAACAACACGAGTGGCGAATTAGCGGAGAGGAGATGATCACGCACACGGACACTACGATGGACACAAGTTCGGTATCCTTTGAACGCGCGTCAGACCTTGACGAGACAGCGACTCGGCACATCAAAACAAAGGAGCCGATCACATTCATGGCGCACCCGCGAGTATGCCGCCTGGTGCAACTCTGGGCAGGCGCATGGCGAGTCCGGCTCTGACGGCGTTATTGCAAGCTGCGTCTCGGAGCGCGGCGGCGGGAAGTCGGAAAACACGCACGCGATGCGAGAGCGGCGGCCATTGGTGGCAACACGTCGGAGGTAGGCTCCATGGCGGCCGGGCTGACAGCGTGGCGATGGAAGCAACCGATGTGCCTGTACGCTATTACCGAACATGAGCGGCAACTCCTGGTCAGGCTCAACGCCAACAAGTTATCGGCGTGGAACACACGTGACGGTGACCTTACCTGCCCACACGAGACATGCCGACACTGAACAGTAGCGACCCGGGACCATGTCTTCTGGGAGTGTCCACACGTGAAGCGGCTTTGGGGGCGCATGAGAGTCAGCGGGGATGGCCTCGGGCTCAGCGGCGAGGGGCTGCGTGCAGCGGCCTTCTTTAGCCTGGTCATTCCAGCCACACCGACGGGGCTATGGCGCAGCATGGTCGACGCATGCCCCTCATTGTGCCGGAGCAACGCCGTTTTGGACGAGATATACGACACACCAAAGACAGCGTGGGCGCACGCCTGCGCGAGCGCGATCGGCTGCATCTGGAGGCGCATGCTGGCAGCCTTGAACGAAGACGTGACAACCGAGACGCAGCTAGAGCAAAGTGGCGTGCTTCGAGCGACTTTGGGGCTACGAGTGGTTGCCGCGCAGGTCGAATCTACGGGACGGGAGCAGTGGCGACTAGAACGCGCGCAGATCGTCAGGCACATTGCCGAGCAGCTATTGTGACTGCAGGGAGACACTTCACAGCACCGAACATCAGCGCGGGGCACGGAGTACTTGCTGTTCTTCGATGACGGCTCCAGAGGCAAACTTGGTCCAGGAGAGTCCGGGTCCGCGATCGTACGAGTGAACACGAGCACGTGGGAAGCAGGGGTCGTGTGGGTTGCCAGTATGGCCTACCCGGACCCACGCACCACGAACAACCGCGCCGAGTACTTCGACTTGCTACATAGACTCCAATACGCGAAAGCAAAACAGCTCGAGCCGCTACAGGTGATTAGGGACAGCATGATGATCATTCAGCAGCAGCGGAATCACGTGGTGCCGAAGGCACCCGGGCTGGCAAGGCTGTTTCGGCAAACCCAGAGACTTGCGGACACTATGCACACCACACGGTGGAGGCATCACTACCGGGCGCACAACAAAATGGTAGACCAGGCGGCCAACCACGCAATGGACGATCGGGCATCGGCGCAGTACGAGCTGCCGAGTGAACGACAATAAGCGAGGAAGATCCAGGACCTGCTCAGCAATGACTTCGGGAACTGGGTGGAGAAGAGGTTGGCGGGCGAATGCGAAGGGACTCGGTAAGCCGACCACCCCGGTAAGCGGGGAGTAGTGTGTTGCGTATGCGAGCAAGCTCGCGAACTCCGGCCCAAACTCCAGTGTGGACGGGGAGGCCGGAGCATGGGTATTGCAGTTCAGGGATGTAACTGAGTATACCGCATTGAGAGAGGGTTATATGCCATTGGTGTAGTGTCTTTGAAATGAGTGGAAGCTGTAAGCTAGACTGCTTGTGTAGTTTCTA
>SMMQ01000249.1:6064-17855 GCA_008271595.1 [Pythium] brassicae (nom. inval.) | reverse complement strand
TAGGGGGGGGGGGGGGGGGGGGGGGGGGGGGTCTGTAGCAAAAAGAGCGGCAAGGCGACACACGCACCGAGATCAGCGGCGAACACCGCGACGACCGGCGCTTCCGCCACGACGCGGGCATTGCCTGCGAGCATCGCATCCGCGAGCTTCGCGCGCTCCGCCTTGTCGCGCACGAGCACGCAGGCGTACGGCTGCGTGTTGAAGCTTGTGGGGGCGCGCTACGATACCACCACTCGTGTTATATGCGTGCGCAACGGCTCTATGCAGCGGCGGTGCGTGTATGCGTAAACACACACCTGCGTGAGACGCAGCACGTCCGCGAGCAGCGCGTCGGAAACTGGCGCGTCCGAAAAGAAGCGCACGGATCTGCGCTCGCCGATCGCCCGACGCAGCAGCGCGCGCGCCGCCTGCAGCTGCTCATCGTCGCTCGCGGACGCGGCGGAGGACGAGAAGGCGGCGGTCCTGGCGGTGGAGACGGCGCTGGTGCGCGCAGCGCGCTGCAGCAGTGCCAGCACCGACGACAACGACGACGACGACGACAGCAGCATGGGGCTGGCGGACTTGTTTTGTTTACAACTGTCACTTTTCGTACTTAACATTTAATTTAAGTACGCACAGTGCGTACTTAACACAGTGCGTACATAAAAAGTAAAAACAACCGTACTTAAAAACGTTCGAATTTAAGTACTTAAAAATTCGAACCAATCAATGCGTACTTAGAACTTTTAAAAAGTAAAAAAAACGTACTTACTTTTAAAAAAAGTTCGAATTCGGACATACATCGCATTAGACATTTTCTACATCCGCATTCGTATCTTTTCGAACATTTTCGTACTTAGAAGGGTTAAAGTTTATATTGTACAAAAACGAACTTTTACCCAAATTACTGACTGGTCACTGTAGTCACTCGTCTGACCACCAACGGGACCATTCTCGAACGCTCTCGGGCATCAACGACGTCCAAGAGCTCCACGAAGAGCGCGCCGGGCCCGATCGCCGCCAGAGCCAAACAGAACAGCAGCAGCACAACAGCACAGACAGGATGGCGGACCCGAACAAGTGGCTCGGGCTCATGAAGTGGAGCATGAAGTACTCGGACGGCACGGCGCCGTCCGAGTTCAAGGAGATCAAGAAGGAGGACCGCGAGTTTCTCGAAAAGGTGCTCAAGGAGGGCGTGATCGACGAGACGGAGCGCATGCGGCAGATCCTGCGCATCCTGCGCGGCGAGCACCCGAGTGCCGTGTTCGCCAAGGACGACGAGGACGACGCGGGCGACGACGACGACGCGGCGAACAAGCAGCAGCTCGAGGAGGCGACGCCGGAGGAGCTCGCGGACTACAAGGACGCGCTGCTCGACGAGCTGCTCACGCGCGTGGACCAGATCGACAACGCGATGAACTTTGTCAAAATGCAGGGCCTCGTCGTGCTGCGCGACGTGGTGCAGCAGGACGCCCGCGCGCCGACGCGCGCGCTCGCGGCCGAGGTCGCGTCCGTCGTGGTGCAGAACAACCCGTTCAGCCAAAGCGCGGCGGTCGAGAGCGGGCTCGTCGAGGTGCTCTGCGCGCTCGCGGGCGACGCGGACGCCACGTGTCGCGCGAAGGCGCTGCTCGCGATCTCATGCCTCGTGCGCCACCACCCGGCGGCGGAGGCGCGCTTCCTGTCCGAGGCCTGCGGCGGCCTGCGCCTGCTCGAGCGCTTTTTGACCAGTAGCATCGACGCCGACGCCGACGCCCGCCGGCTGCAGCGCAAGGCGCTCTTCTTTGCGCGCTACTTGGTGCGCAGCTCGAGCGACACGGCGCGCGCGCTCCTCGCGAGCGGCTTCCTCGTCCCGGCGGCGGCCGCGCTCGTAGCGCAGGACGACGACATCGACCTGAGCGAGAGCAGCCTCGAGGCGCTCACTGAGTTCGCGGCGCTCGGCGCGGCCTTCACGGCGGCATGCAAGCAGCCTGAGCTCGCGCTTGTGGACACACTCTCGGCGCGCATCGCGGCGATCGACGCGCTCGACGCCGACGAGAAGCCGTTCCACCTCGAGATCCAGCAGCTCGCCCGGAATCTGCGCACCATCCTGACCGCCTAAAGTAGGCAAGCCATCTTCCGAGCCAACCCAGGTGGGGACGTTTTCACTTGAATAAAGTATACTTTGGGGAATCGGACCAGACGGATTGCATCAACAAAACCTGTCGTATCTAATGCTGCTGGAAGTACGTGCGCTGGAGCTTCTGCGCGACGTACTGCACGGTCTTGACGGCGCCCGCGGTCGCGATGCCCTTGATGCTCTGCGTGCGGCTGTAGCGGTTCACGATCGACGCCACCGCGCGCTGCACGCGCTTCTTCGTCGCTGTGCGGTCCGCGCCGTCGCCGGGCGCCCCGCGCTGCTGCCGCATCCGCGCGAGGATAGCGGCCGGAAGCCCGTCGAGCAGCTCTCGGTGCGCGCCGCGGTCGAGCGTCTTGGCGACCAGCATACCGCTGTCGGCGAGCGAGCGGTCCACGTACGGCGAGTTCTACAAGACAGGGACCGTCAGCGCTCGGTGGCCGGCAACAGCCAAGGGGCCGACAAACGACAGCAACAACGACAACAACGCACGCACGCACTTTGATCTGCGACGCGTAGAGCTCCCGGAACGCGGCGACGTTGCCAGCGACGATGTTGCGCACTTTCTTAGGGTTCTCCCCGAACGTCATGCGGAAGTCGCCGAGGTACGAGATGCCCGCGATTCTCTGGCGATTAGAGCGTGAGGGAGGGGGTGAGGGAGAGAGGGAGAGAGGGAGGGAAAGAGGGAGGGCCACTCAGTGGCGCCACGCACGACGGACGGTGACGGACGGACGGTGACGGACGGACGGACGGACGCACCATGAACAAGTCGGTCTCGGAGAACTTTTCAGGGAGGCACAGCAGCGCGTAGTGCAGCGCGTGCCGGAGGTTCGCGGTCGCCGCCGTGCGGATCGGCTCGCTCGATGACAAGAAGTGCACCTGCAGCTCCGCTCGTGTTGGTACGCAGATCACGCAATCGCCCACCATGGTACGTACTACACACACCGGCTTGTGCATGCGGCCGCTCAGGTAGAGCGTGCGCCAGTCGCGCAGGTCTGCGCACAGCGTCTGGACACTCACGACCCCGTACTTGATCATGCGCGAGCCGAGCGCGGGGTCCGCACTCTGCAGCGGCACGAGCGTGTTGTAGTACACGCCGGCGCCGTAGTTCTCCTATCCCCTCGCGCACGAGAGATGCAAGCCGGTCGTGAGCCGATGGCGGCGCCGCCCCGCTCCTCTACACCTACAAGCGCAAACACACCTGAAAATCCGCGAGGCCGCGCGCGCCGAGCAGCCGCAGCAGCGAGTAGTGGCCGGAATTGCGCTCGAGATTGGCCGCGTGCCACGCCACCGGGTCGTCGACCGCGAAGACGAGGTCCAGCAGCGACGAGCTGGCATCGTGGTCCTTCTGCGCGAACACCCCCGAGCCGTACGCCATGGAGAAGGCCACGGCCGGGAACGCCTCGCGCAGCGCGCGCTCGAGCGCCTCGGTCGCCGGCTGCGCCATTCGCCACGCAAGATAGATAATCACTGTTGATCGCGTATCAATCGGCACGGCGTTTCCCATGAACCCATTCGGTAGCAGCAGCTTGGAGCGTCTTGTAACATCAGCAATTTTCCTTGTTTCTTGGGGAGAAGAAAACAGCGGAATTGGCATTTCCGCCATTTATGCAAATTGCAACGATGGCTGCAACGACGACCTGCTTCAACCGCGCGCCGCTGCGGCTGCGGCTGCGGCTGCTCTTCCTGAGCGCAGTGGTGGCTGCGCTGGCGGTGCTTAGTAGTGAGCGCGTAGCGTTTGGCCACGCAGAGAGCGTCGGCGACCCGGAGCGACGCGAACTGGCGGCAGCGGCAGGCAGCGGCGGCTCAGGCGGCGGCGGCGGCGCGTGTCCGAACGTCACGACACTGGCGGCGGCAACGACGACCGCTGCGCGTATTACGAGCGGTGGCAGCGGCTGCCGCAGCGAGACGCTCGCAGCCACGAAAGAGGGCGACCGCGTGGCGCTGGACGCGCGCAGCAGAGGCGTCACCGCGCTCGCGAGCGTGCCGGCGGACGTGCAGCTCCTGTGCGTTTTGGCTCGCGT
Source organism: [Pythium] brassicae (nom. inval.) (assembly GCA_008271595.1). Taxonomy (NCBI): domain Eukaryota; phylum Oomycota; class Peronosporomycetes; order Pythiales; family Pythiaceae; genus Globisporangium; species [Pythium] brassicae (nom. inval.). The sequence goes on along the minus strand of SMMQ01000249.1, from coordinate 13,739 downwards.
GTGGTGGAAAGGGAGCACTTGACTGCGGTTTGGAGCTGACGCGCTGCGTATGCGGCGGTGAAAAAAACAGGACGCTGCGCAACAACAGCATCCGCTCACTCGACGCGGTCGCGTTCCCAAAGGCGCTGCTGACGCTGTGCGTTCGAGCTGCCGCCAGTGTGTTTTTCTTGTGTGGGGGAGCGAACGGCAGCGCTAGCGACTAAGAACTGGCGCGTGTTTGTTGTCCCCAGTGATGTGAGCAGCAACGCGCTCACGACGCTGGCGAACGTGTCGTTTCCCGCCAGCCTCACGCTGTTGTACGTCGGCGCTCGCTCTCGCTCTCTCACTACCGCAGCTCCAATGATCTCACCTCAGTCCCCATCCTCTCTCACACACACTAGGAACGTGTCGCGCAATCCCATCGCGTCTCTGAGCGCAGCGCAGCTCCCAGCGCGCCTCGTGCAGCTGTACGCCACGCGAGCGTCGTTGTTGGCATCGAGACTGCGAAGCTGACCATCACTCACAGGACGGAACGCAACTCTGCTCTCGCGATGTACATCCACCACGCAGGGACGCCACGCGCGCGGGGCTCACGGCGCTGATGAACCTGTCGTTCCCGGACTCGCTCGAGCGGCTCAACCTCTCGGGCAACGCGATCGCGCGGATCGCGGGCGTCACGTTCCCCGCGTCGCTGGCGCAGCTCAGCATCGACGCGCTCGCGCCGGCCGCGGACGACAGCGTCGCTGCGCCCGCCGCCTTGAGTCAGAAGAGCGCGCTCAAGGAGTTTGAGGTGCGGCAGACCGACGCCGCGCTGTTCGCGAAGCTCGAGATCGCGTCGTTCGACGTCGCGGCGACGACGACGCGGGTCACGTGCTCCGACACGCGCGCCAAGCCCGTGTACGTGCGCGACACGATGCTGTGCGTGCTCCCGGACGACGTGTTCGCGGCCAAGTACGGCGACGCGTCGACCAGCAACGGTGGCGCGACGAATGGCGGCGGCGGCGGCTCGGACAGGACGCCGCGCGAGAAAGTGGACGAGAGCTTTGGCCAGAGCCGCTCGTGGTTCCTGCTCGTCAGTGCGCTCGCACTCGGTGGCTTCGTCGCCTGCCTGTTCGGCGTCGCGCTGTGTCGCGTGTGCGGCCGCCGACTCGGCGTTCGCGGCGCGACTGCGGACACCGCTTCGAAGGCGCAGCACGCGCACCAACAGCGAGAGCTGCTCGTGCGTGACCAGGACGGGCGACGAAATGGCGCGGACGACGACGGCGACGACGACGAACCGGATACCAGAGCTGTAGTGTAGCGCACGAGCAGCACGAGAAGCGATGGTTTGTGTGAGTGTGAGTGGCTCAACCCGTCATGGATGCGCATGACTGTCAATGGTTCGCACAGCGAGAGATCCGCTCGGTGCTCGGCGCATACATTGATCGACACGCTGGCATCGTAGCGCATCTCGAGATCCCTCGGGCGGCGTCGTCGTCGCAGTTCGGCTTCGGTTGCCACACAAGCACACAAGAGCGAACCGAGTGACCGACACCATCAGAGGATGGCAGCTCCGACCGCCAAGCGATGGTTCCCGGTCGTCACGCCGTTCACATACATGCAGCAAGGCCTTCCAGCGGTGCTGCTGAGCGCCGGCCCACGTGACCGCCTTCGCGGCGATCCTGAAGCTGCTGGCGACCGTGTTCGCAGTGGCGTTCCCGGGGCTCTGGGTGACCACGTACGTCGACACAGCGCAGTACACCGCGCGGCTCGAGTCGCGCGACGCGGTGACCGTCGCGGCGTTCAACGCCTTCTACTGTCGCGTCCGCAGTACGCAGCTGTGCGCGGACGAGGCCCCAAGCTGCCTCGCGACGCTCGTTGGCGGCGCACTAGCGACCACCGACAGGAACGACACCGGACAAACGAGAACGACAGCGACAGCAGCGCAACTGGCGACCGCCTTCCGCGTCTGCCAGCACGTGCTTGTGGCGAGCGAGGGCGGCCGCTCGCGCCGCCACGCAGTGTTTCTCGCGAGCAGCAACACGAGCGCCGCTGTCGCAACGAGCGTGCTGAACACCACTGAGCTTGTGGTGGTTGTCGCCGACACCGCGACGCCATCCGGTGACGCAACAGCGAGCATCAACGGCGCCAAGTTTACGCACTTTGTCGGCGCGTGGCGCTCGCAGCTCACTGCGGACGCGGGGCTCGTGACGATCGTCGTGCTCTGCGTGCTGGCGCTGTGCTGGAGCTGACTCAAGGTCCTGCTCGCTTTCAAGCAGTGCGGCCCCTCAACGCTGGACGACGTCAAGTACGCGCTCGCAAACACCGGGTCGTCGGCTCGCCTTGAGGCGCCGGAGGCTCTTTCGCTGTCGGAGTTTGCGCGGCCGGAGCGAAGGTGCGCGGACGAGTTGCCAATTGGTGGGTAAGCGATGCGACTGAGGCGCAGTGCGCAGCCTCGTCACTGCAGCAGTGAAGGTGTTCCGCATCGTTGGCAGCGAGCAGCGAACCAGGCTCATGTATCGACCGATAGTCCCAGGTGATGACGACACAGGTCACTTCCCCGCTCTCTGCGCCACGTTCCGGCAGCGCTGGTGGAATGGCACCCGCAGACTAACATGAACGCCTCACTTTGCTCGGATCGACAGCTGCCGTGTCTCACGACAGCGACGACCAAGGGCGTCCTGTGCATCCAGCAGCTTCTGCGAGACAACAGGTCGTTCGAGGAACTACTTCAGTACCTGCCGATCGGCGCCGCGCAGTTGTCCAGCAGCGATGCCGACTCGCGGCCAAGCCGTCGACGGATGCGAAGGCGCTCGCGTGGGCCTACAAGCAGACCGCCTTCGCCGACGCCACGTTCCTCCACGCCACGCGGGCGAGCGGTCTCGTGACGTGTCCGACGGAGGGCATCGAAGAAGCCAAGCTCTTGTACCGGAACTCAGTCCCAGTCGGGATCCCTTGCGGGTGGGTACTCGAAGGCGGAGACGCTGCGCATACCTAAGACCACACCGCGCCTGCCGCCGACCGAGATCGTTTTCAAGAGCAAGCTCGGCCAGTCGAGGCGAGCGAGATCTCTGGGTGATCGATCCACCGCACAAGCGTCGAGTTCGAGTACTCTGCTCCCCCAAACAAGCGAGTGCGCTCGCTGCTACGTAGGCTACGGAGCGCTCTTCACAAGCGAACCGGATCGAGTTCATTCCTACTGGTAGTGCCGCGCAGTCTGCGGCCGGTGGTCGGCTCCGCTTGCGTTCGTTGGCCCCGCTCCGTGTCGCTTGCTGCCTGGCGCCACGAACCGACTGCCGCCCTGATCGCAGCTCGACGGCCGGCGAGTGCTGCTGCTGCTGCTGCTGCTGCTGCCGCTACCGCGATTCAAGTTCGAGAGATTCAGGCGCAGCCCGCTCATCGCCGCCATCGGAGCCACTGCACCGATGCCCATCGTCGCGTTCAGCAGCAGCTCCCACCGCGAGACCCCGAGCCGGGACCAGAGCGACGGACTATCTGCTGCGCGGTGCCACCGGTACGACGCCTGCGACGCGAGGCAGAGACTCTTGAGGTCCAGGAACGACAGGACGTGCTCGCGCAGCATTTGGCTGATGCGTTGCTCGCTGCTGGCGCTGGCGCTGGCGCCGCCGTCGCCGTCGCCGTCGTTGGACACGAGAACGACGGCTCTCGTTCCGTTCGCTGGCGCCGATCGCAGCGTGTAGAGCCGCTGGGCGTCCTCCCTGCCGACCGAGAACTCGCTCTGCGTCTTCTCGCGCGTGGCGTCGTCCTCCGCGACGTCTCCGAAGCGGTTCTTGATCGCTAGGTCGCACTCTCGTCGGACTAGCAGGCGCACCACGCGGTAGTGGCTCTTACGCGCGGCGTAGAAGAGCGGCGTCTCGCCGTCGCTGTTGAGTGCGTTCACGTCTGCGCCGCGGTCCAGGAGGCACTCGGCGCTCGGCGTGTGGCCGCTGTAGGCTGCGAGGTGCAGAGGCGTCTCGAGGAGGTCGTTCCGCGCATCGATGCTCCAACCAAAGTCCAGCAGCAGGTGGATCACCTCGAGGTGGCCGCGCGTGGCTGCGTAGTGCAGTGGCGAGTACCCATTCTGGTTTCGACACGTGCGAACGCAGCAGTCAGCCCTCCACCACCAGCGAGGGGGGTCGCAGCGTCGCGAAGAGAGCAAACGCACCATTCCTTTGCACCGGTCCCGGTCGATCTGCTGGTGCAGCAGCAGGTACGCTGCGTGCTTGTTGCCTTTCTCGCTCGCGATGAGGAGCTGCTGGCTCAGCTTCGCCTGCTCCGACAACAGCAGCGTCGTGAGCTGCAGCGTTCGGTCGACAGCCGCACTCGGGCGTGTCGGAGTCGCGCCGGCTGCGGAGATCGGCGCATTTCGCCTGGCTCGAGCGCCGGAGGATCGACTGCGTTTGCTGTTGCTCGTACTGTCGTCAATGTCGTCGCTGTCCACCAGCTCTGGGAGGTCTGGTCGAGCTTTCCTGCTGCTGCGAACGAGGGCCACAGGAGTTTGGAGCTTCTTGACTTTCTTCTCGAGCATGTCGCTGCGGATCGCGATGCCTTTCGCGGCGCCAACGCTGCCACAGGAGGTCGTCGGTCGTGCGTGCGGCACGCCCAGCGTCATTCACGCCCCCCCGAACGAAGTGTCTTGAAGCGCCGAAGCTGCGGTGGACGACGCCAGCCGAAGTGGGGCGAGTGTGACTCTGTCGGAGGATGGCTAAATCTGATCGATCGAGAACCAGAACGTCGATCTTGTCGCCAAAGTCGACCCGCTCGATGAACATCGCTGTGTGTCGACGTCGACTTGCTCGTTTGCGACGTCAGCAACGTCTGCAGAGCAGCAACAGGGAGGGATCGAGCCCTCGTCGTACACGACTTGTGGACTGGATATTGCACTGGAACGGAAGTCTCTGTGTAGACGATGCTGTTTGACAGTGTATTCAGTTCGAGGGTTTTGTCAAAATGGTAGTGATAAAAACCAGGTATTTGTCTCCGTTTCGACCGCTCTCCACCGCTCACACATTCGCTCGGCAGTTCGCCGCTCGTTCGCTCGCCGCTCGTTCGCTCGCCGCCCGCTCTCGCCGCACAGACGCACGCACGCAGGTCACAATGCCGCCGCGCGTGAACGTCAACATGCACCAGACGTACCGCGAGGTCGTGGGGCGCTTCGTGGGCGCGCCGCAGGAGCTCTCGCACAAGCAAACGGTCACGCGCCTCTACCGCCAGTCGCTCAAGACGCTCGACAGCTGGATCATCGACCGCCGCCTCTGGAACGAGGAGGCCACCAAGATCCGCGCCGAGTTCGACCAGAACCGCGCGATCGCGTCGGACTCGGGGTGCGTGAGCGAGACCTTTGAAACGGGATGTGGTGCGAGGGGAAAGGCTGATGTCACGCGTGGGGGGTTCCGGTGGTCTGCACCTTTGGGTGTGTGCGTGTGTCTGTGTGCGTGCGTGCGGCAGCCTCGCGAAGCGCCTTGTGCGGGAAGCGCAGGAGAAGCTGGAGCACTACACGCACCCGGACAAGTACGTCTTCAACTACATGCCCGGCGGCACGCGCTTCATGCGCAACGCGCCGATCCCGCTCAGTGTACGTGCGTGCGTGTGTCTCTTATTGTGAATGTGGTTAGAATGTAGTGTAGGACGATGTGTGGCGCAGTGTGTGGGACGATGTGTGTGTGACAATGGGTATGTGAATTGCGGCTCAGGTGTGCTTCCCGGACGGCGTCATCCCGGACGACGTGGAGGTATCGCCGCTCGAGGCGATCAACATCGACATGACGCCGCTGCCCGCCAAGCCGACGGTGTTCGTGGACTTTTCCAAGAAGGGCTACGACTAAAGCAGCCAGCGCGTGGGGCGGGGGTGGGGGGACTGCGTAGCTGGTGGCCGGAAGCGGAAGTGAAGGCGGTGGGCGTTCGATGGCCCTTTCCCCACACACACTCCCCAACCCCCACACACGCAGCAAACGCAGTGCTGGCAGCTGAACTCTTCGCGTCTCCATCGACGAGCAGCAGCTCCGCATGTGATAAGAATGAAAATCGACCGACGGCGGTGGGGCAGCCCAGCCTCCCTCTTTCTGTGTCTCGCACAGTCCTCACGGGTTCGCATTAGATAGTGCAAGGACAGCAGCCAACGCCGCCGCCGCCGTCGGCTTTGGCTATGACATGTCGAGCTGGCCGCAGATCTTGGACTTGGTGATCGCAGTGTTGAGCCCAAAGTCGCGGTACCGGAAGCCGTTGAACGAGGTCGTGAATGAGTTCGGGCGGCCCAGGCGCTCCGCCTCGACCCTGAGCTGCGTCTTCTCGGCCCCGACCTCGCGCGTGCTGCAGGTTACGCAGACAGGCAGTGGAGCGGCGATTGCTTTCAGCGCTGCTGCTGCTGAGGGCATGGCACGCGACGAGAGGCGAACGAACCTTGTGGCGTACAGCGAGTGCTCGGCGCGCGGGTCCGAGATGGCGCGGGTGTCGATCGGCGGCGGGAGCACATCTCCAGGCGACAGCGCGCAGTCGTGCGGCGACACCACGTCCACGCAGCGCACCTTCACGAGCCCTTTCTCCTCGACCTCTGGTGACGGTTCCGAGCCACGATACGAGTCGTGAGTTTGCTATCACCGTACTTACTCTACGTCATCCAGACAAGTGAACCGCATCCCACGACCGCACCTCGCCGGAGCGTGAGTTTGTCCATGCGCTGGCTGAGTTTCGAGCGCTCGTGCGCGCTGCCGTCGCCGAGCTGGCGACTCGTGGTCTGGTACATGAACTCGGAGAGGGAGTTGTTGCTTGGCAGGTGGTTGTTGTTGCTGCTGCCCGCGCTCGGCAGCCGCGGGGCGTCGAACGCCACCTTCTCCGCCAAGTTGATGCCGACGATGCCGGAGCTCGTAGTCATGAACGGGTTCGACGTGCGCCGCGTGTGGTGGATCGACGAGCCGCGGGAGACCATCGTGGCGTGAAAGAGGAGTGCTCTTGCGTTGTGTCGATTTTGAGGCTCCTACTTGATCCGAGCACCTGTGGGCCTTGTGCACAAGGCGGTGGTCTCGACGTCCATCTCGAGTCAAAGCTCCGAGCTGCAGAGAGAGAGAGAGAGAGCAGCACGCGCTGTCGATCTTTCACGAAGAAGATCGCGCCAAGACGTCGCAAGCCGCACTTATCCGCATTTCTGACCGCTCACAAACGGATTTGGAGCTTGCTGGTTGACAAAGACCAACCAGACGGCGATGGGCGTGAGCTCCTGGCTCAAGCTGCTCTGGGTGGCGCTCGCCGCCGGCGCGCTCGCGATGCCTCGCAGCTCCTTGCTGCAGGCGCTCGCGACGACCGGGAGAGTGCGGTCGGGCGTGGGCATCGGGCGGCTCCCGGGCGCCTCGCTCCTCACCCTCGAGGTGTTTTTTGCCACACGCCTCCTCCGAAGGCTTCCAAGCTCCATTCACACCATTCATTCGTCAGCTTTGGGGTCTCACTTGCGACGTGTGCACTCGCTTACGCGCAGATCCCCAAGACTACCTGGACGCTCTTCTACCTCGTGGGCTCCTCCGTGAACGCGCTGCTGCTGCTGCTCGCGGTCGCGGCGCACGAGAACCCACTGCTGCAAACCGTCCTGCGCGCGCTGCAGTCGCGCGCGCACGAGGCGGCCGTGCTCACCGTGAACCAGCACACGGTGGCGTTCCTGAGCCTCTTCCTGCTGCAGACGACACGCAGGTTCCTCGAGTCGCTGCTTATCACCGAGTTTGGCGACGCC